>QXTE01000324.1:987242-1068266 GCA_003942145.1 Platysternon megacephalum | reverse complement strand
GACTGGAAAAAAGCTAATGTAGTGCCCATCTTTAAGAAAGGGAAGAAGGAAGATCCAGGGAACTACAGGCCAGTTAGTCTCACCTCAGTCCCTGGAAAAATCATGGAACAGGTCCTCAAGGAATCAATCCTGAACCACTTAAAGGAGGGGAAAGTGATCAGGAACAGTCAGCATGGATTCACCAAGGGCAAGTCATGCCTGACTAACCTAATTGCCTTCTATGATAAGATAACCGGCTCTGTGGATGAGGGGAAAGCAGTGGATGTGCTATTTCTGGACTTTAGCAAAGCTTTTGATACAGTCTCCCACAGTATTCTTGCCAGCAAGTTAAAGAAGTATGGGCTGGATGAATGGACGGTAAGGTGGATAGAAAACTGGCTAGATGGTCGGGCTCAACGGGTAGTGATCAATGGTTCCTTGTCTAGTTGGCAGCCGGTATCAAGTGGAGTGCCCCAAGGGTCGGTGCTGGGGCCGGTTTTATTCAATATCTTCATTAACGATCTGGAAGATGGTGTGGACTGCACCCTTAGCAAGTTTGCAGATGACACTAAACTGGGAGGAGTGGTTGATACGCTGGAGGGTAGGGATAGGATACAGAGGGACCTAGACAAATTAGAGGATTGGGCCAAAAGAAATATGATGAGGTTCAACAAGGACAAGTGCAGAGTCCTGCATTTAGGACGAAAGAATCCCATGCACTGCTATAGACTAGGGACCGAATGGCTGGGCAGCAGTTCTGCAGAAAAGGACCTAGGGGTTACGGTGGACGAAAAGCTGAATATGAGTCAACAGTGTGCCCTTGTTGCCAAGAAGGCTAATGGCATTTTGGGTTGTATAAGTAGGGGCATTTCCAGCAGATCGAGGGATGTGATCATTCCCCTCTACTCAGCACTGGTGAGGCCTCATTTGGAGTACTGTGTCCAGTTTTGGGCCCCACACTACAAGAAGGATGTGGATAAATTGGAGAGAGTCCAGCGGAGGGCAACAAAAATGATTAGGGGGCTGGAGCACATGACTTACGAGGAGAGGCTGAGGGAACTGGGATTGTTTAGTCTGCAGAAGAGAAGAATGAGGGGCGATTTGATAGCTGCTTTCAACTACCTGAAAGGGGGTTCCAAAGAGGATGGATCTAGACTGTTCTCAGTGATAGAAGATGACAGAACAAGGAGTAATGGTCTCAAGTTGCAGAGGGGGAGGTTTAGGTTGGACATTAGGAAAAACTTTTTCACTAGTAGGGTGGTGAAGAACTGGAATGGGTTACCTAGGGAGGTAGTGGAATCTCCTTCCTTAGAGGTTTTTAAGGTCAGGCTTGACAAAGCCCTGGCTGGGCTGATTTAGTTGGGTTTGGTCCTGCTTTGAGCAGGGGGTTGGACTAGATGACCTCCTGAGGTCCCTTCCAACCCTGAGATTCTATGATTCTATGATTCTATGACCCTTCATCTAAAGATTGCAAAGTGCTTCACAAACAAAGTTTCACAATGCTCCTGTGATGTAGGTAAATATATGTATTTGCCAGAGAGAGAAACAAAGCACAGAAAAAATTGGTGACTTGTCCAAACTCCCTCAGCAGGACTGAGGTAGTCAGAATATAGCCCAGGAAGCTATGGTTCCCAGCACCATGTTCTAACTACTAGATTATGCTGCCTCACAGACTTTAAAATTTACTATGTTTATGGAAAAACAAACAGCCTTTGCCTAGCTGAAGTTTAGGAATTAATTTTAATCCATTTGTGTTTCAAATGGTTAAATACAGAAGCGTGTTTAAGAATTGCTATGTCTTACTTTTGATTTTAGGAAAGTAACATAGCTGTAGTGATGTGATCAAAACTTCAAGAAATAAAACAGGGAGAATAAGAACTCAACTGCCCTTTGTGAAGCCCAAGTATGCATAAAGGTCTTGTACTTTCTAATTGCTGTCCAAATTGAGAAGCTCTGTAATGATGTCTTAAAAACCAAGACAAAAGAAGGCAAGTTGTGTACTCACTAAACCCATACCACAAATAGCTAGCCATATTTTATAAGCAGGAAGCTGGCTTGCCACCAGGGGCTCTTTATGGCATCTGAAAAAATATACCCCAGAATGAAGGATTTGAGCTTACAGTGACCACAAACAAAGATAATACTCTTCCTTCCATCTGTAGTCTTAATTTAGTAATTAAAGTAGCAATTACCTTCCACAAAATTGTCTACAAAATAAATGTCAGAAGTTGCATTCAAAAGCTTCAAATAACCAGACAGAGGATCATAAAAGATCCACGTAGTCAAGATTTCAGTACAACAAAAGAGTTTAAAATATGATCTGTTTGTATTTTCTAGCCCTAAAGAAATATTCAAAATCAAGTTCTGCTTTCCTGTTGGTTACAATACCATTTACTGTTAGGGTACCAACATCCCCAATTTGGGGTGCAACAGATAATGCAGAGGGGGGGAGTGTCTTAGTAGATTCATATTCCCAATGATCTTTAGGAGGCATTTTGTAGGTGTTTACTTGGTAGTATGGTTACTAACAAGTGTAGTTTAAGATGTTAACATCAGTATGGATCCCACTCTAACCACTCATGCGCACGTAACCAGATCTTATTTTTCATAGTGTCTTTGGGGCTATGCATGCTTGTGCTTATGTACTTCCATACAAATCCAAGAGCAAGGAATTTTAATGAATCTGTAAACTCCCTGTAACAGGAGAATTGCTAATATATTTGCTATTTTTTTAAGAAAGAGGTGGTGGGGGGGGGTTAATCCAGGCAACTACAGGCCTGTTAACTTGACCTCAATTATATGCGAGGTCTTGGAACAAATTTGGAAAGAGAAAGTCGTTAAGGACATAGAGGTGAATGGTAATTGGGGTAAAATACAATATGGCTTTTCAAAAGGTATATTGTGCCAGACCAACCTGATCTCCTTCTTTGAGAAGATAACTGCTTTTTTAGACATTAGATCTTCTACATTTCCTTTATCTGGATTTCAGTAAGGTATTTGATACAGTTCTACATGGGAAAATATTAATTAAATTGGAGAAGATGGGGATTAATATGAGTATTGAAAGGTGGATAGAAACTGGTTAAAGGGGAGACTTCAGTATGTCATACTGAAAGATGAACTGTCAGGCTGGAGGGAGGTTACTAGTGGAGTTCCTCGGGGATGATCTTGGGGGCCCATTTTTATTATTGATCTTGCCACAAAAAGCAGGAGTGTGCTAATAATAATTTGCAGATGACACAAAGTTGGGAGGTATTGCCAATATGGAGGAGGACCAGAATATCATACAAGAAAATCTGGATGACCTTGAAAACTGGAGTAATAGAAATGGGATGAAATTTAATAGTGCAAATTGCAAGGTCATGCACTTAAAGACTAACAAACATTTTTGCTATAAGATGGGGATGGCAGTTGGAAGTGATGGAGGAGAGAGACTTTGGTGTGTTGGTTGATCACAGGATGACCGAGTTGCTAAGGTGATGTGTCCATGAAAAAAGGCTCATGTAGTCCTAAGATGCATCAGGTGAGGTATTTCCAGTAGACAGGGAAGTGTTAGTACCATTATACAAGGCACTGGTGAGATTTCATCTGGAGTAGTGTGTGCAATTCTGGTCTCATCTTCTAAGAAAGATGAATTCAAACTGGAACAGGTGCAGAGAACGGCTACTAGGATTATCTGAGGAATGGAAAACCTACCTTATGAGAGGAGACTCAATGAGCTTGGCTTGTTTCTTCATCATCATCATGTTCCCATTATGCCTCTGGTGTTTAGGGCAGCGACAAAGCTTCTCCAATGATGAGCACCGTCATTGCCAGGAGGCATTGGAGATGGATTGGCCATGTGCTTCGGATGGAAACTGATTCCATCACTAGAGTAGCAATAAGATGGACACTTGAAGGCAAGCGAAAATGAGGCTGCCCAAAAACAACATGGTGAAGAGCTGTGGAAGCCAAGCTGAAAATTCTGGGGCACAGCTGGGGAACAATTGAAAGACTTACCACAAACAGAGAGGAACAGCTTGTGTAGCCTAACCAAAAGAAGGCTGAGGGCAGATCTGATTGCTCTTGCTAAATACAAGGGAGAGGGAGGATTCATTTAAGTTAAGCACCACTGTGGACACAATAAATGGCTATAACCTGGCCATCAACAAGTTTACTGTTGAAATTACTCCAAGTTTTCTAACCGCCGGAGGAGTAAAGTTCTGGAACAGCCTTCCAATTGGAGCAGTGGGGGCAAAAAACGAGTGGCTTCAAGAGTTTGATAAGTTTATGGAGGGAATGGTATGAGGAGAAGGCCTACAATGGCATGTAGCTGACCTGCCACTGCTAGCAGCAACCATCTCCAATAGCTGGTGATGGGACCCTAGATGAGGAGGACTGAGTTACTACAGAGCATTCTTTCCCAGGTGTCTGGCTGGTGTCTTGCCCACATGCTCACAGTCTAACTGATTCTCATATTTGAGTTTGGGAAGGAATTTTCCCCTGGTCAGACTGGCAGAGACCCTCTGCAGCATGCGGCGCACAGGTCACTTGCAGGTTTAAACTAGTGTAAAAGGCAAATTCTCTGTAACTTGAAGTCTTTAAATCATGATTTGATTACTTCAGTAACTCAGCCAGAGGTTAGGGGTCTATTACAGGAGTGAGTGGGTGAGATTCTGTGGCCTACAATATGCAAGAGGTTAAGCTAGATCAGGGGAGGGCAAACTACGGCCCGCAGGCCGGATCCGGCCCATCGAGGCTTTCAGTCCGGCCCGTGGGATTGCCAGCCCCATGGCGCAGCGGAGCTAAGGCAGGCTCCCTGGCCCTATGGCCCCTGGGGGGGCAAGGGGCAAGAGGGCTCTGTGTGCTGCCCTCGCCTGCAGGCACTGCTGCCCGCAGCTCCCCTTGGCCAGGAACAGGGAACCGCAGCCAATGGGAGCTTCGGGGGTGGTACCCACAGGCGAGGGCAGCACACAGTGGAGCCGCCTGCCCCACCCCACCCCCAAGAGCCACTGCCAGACATGCTGGCCACTTCCAGGAGTGGCATGGGGCCAGGGCAGGCAGGGAGTGTCTTAGCCCTGCTGCACACCGCTGTCATCCTGGAGCTGCTGGAGGTAAGCGGCGCTGGGCCAGAGCCTGCACCCCAAACTCCTCCTGCACCCAAACCCCCTGCTCTGAGCTGCCTAACCCCCCGTCCTGAGCCCCTCCTGCACCTCACACCCTTCCTGCACCCCAACCCCTTTCCCTGAGCCCCTTCCTGCACACTGCACCCCCTCCCACACACCACACTCCCTCCCGCACCCCAACCTCCTGCCCCAGCCCTACATTCATGGTCCTGCATACTATTTCCCCACCCAGATGTGGCCCTTGGACCAAAAAGTTTGCTGCCCATCTCTGGGCTAGATGATGATGTTCCCGTCTGACCTTTAAAGTTTGTCATAAAGGGTGGGTCAGCCACAAACCTTTCTTAGCTCCCTTGCAATTCCTTAGCTACATGGGCTTTGACTTAAAAAAGCAGGGATGGCGTGTGGGTTAGAGAATCCACACTGACTACAGCATCTCTAAGAATCACAATTCCGGTAGGGTAAGTAACCATACTTTCTTTTTCAAGTATGTGTGTGACACATTGCCAGAAAGTGTTAAACATCCTGCAAAATAACCCTCAAAAGACATGTGGGGAGATAATGTTTGTGTTTTTTGTGTATTTACATATGTATGAGTAGGGTCGACAATGTAATCAACAGTCCCTGTCTATGCTGTATTCTGATTCTTCTTTTGATCTCTGAACTTCCTAGCATCTAAATGAATTGTAAACATCGGCTATCTCGGTATTCATCTCTCTTTACCCCTGATTCACAGTATGTTTCAGGCAAATTTTTTGGCCTGAGGGCCACATTGGGGTTCTGAAACTGTATGGAGGGCCAGGTAGGGAAACAGCCTGGCCCCTCCCCCCCTATCCACCCCCTCCCACTTCCTGCCCCCTGACTGCCCCCCTCAGAATCCCTGACCGATCCAACCCCCCTGCTCCTTGTCCCCTGACTACCCCCTCCTGGGACCCCTGACCCTAACGGCCCCCCCGGGACCCCACCCCCGTATCCCACCCGCCCTGCTCCCTGTCTCCTGACTGCCCCGACCCCTGTCCACACCCCCTCCCCCTGACAGGCCCCCTGGGACTCCCATGCCTATCCAACCGCTCCCTGCTCCTTGTCCCCTGACTGCCCTCCAGGGCCCCCTGCCCCTTATCCAACCTCCCCGCCCCCTTACCATGCCGCTCAGAGCACCAGGACTGGCAGCCGCGCCGCCTGGCCGGAGCCAGCAACACTGCTGCACAGTCTAGAGCACCAGGGCAGGCCGGCGGCCCTCACAGATAGCGGGGGAGGAGCTGGGGGTTAGCCTCCGCAGCCAGGAGCTCAAGGGCTGGGCAGGATGGTCCCGTGGGCCAGATGTGAGCCATAGTTTGCCCACCTCTGCTGTGAATGGTGGAGGAACAAGCAAATGGCTTTGTTAATTCTATAGCTAAGTACCGGTAATGGACCTCCTTCAAAGTTATCCTAATTACCTTTTGTTCCTGGAGGAACTCCCAACTTGTCCAAGAGCACATGAAATTGTATAAAAGATCCTTGTGTCCTGATTCTGTCATCTCAGATCTGCTTAAGCTTCATCAGGAGAAGTTTGAGTTGCAAGACTGAGGTCCCAGTTATGCTGGTATGCCCTGAATATGATATTTGGACACTGGACTATAACCTATGAACTATTTCTGAAAGAACTCTGCAACTACAAAGCTCACCATCTCTGCTATGAATCTGAACCTCAATGAATTGAACTCATGTCTGTATGTATATTGATCTTTTAACCATACTCTTTTTTTTTTTTTTTTTAAATAAATTTTAGTTAATAAAAATTGGCTGTAACGTGTATTTGAGTAAGATCTGGAATATTCAATAACCTGGGAGGTAATGTGTCCGATCCTTTGGGATTGGTAGACCCTTTTCTCTTATATAAGATTTTCAGATATCATCATATTTGACTTAGGTACCTGGATGGAGGCCTGAGGCTGGAACACTTCAAGGGAACTGTGTTGTTGGGACTTCTGCGTAACCAGTAAGGTAATAAAGAAGCTGTGTTATGCTGGCTTGGTAAATCTAAATATTGGAATATCCACCAGCTTTTGGGGGGTTTGGCTGCCCCGTTCTTTGCAGTTCACCCTAATTGAGTGACCACAGCTGGCTCCACTGGGACCTTGGTCGCAATGTGTCTGTGGATCCTGCTGTAGGTGACTGACAAGCAGTACCCTCACCAGATGGTGAGAGTGAGGAATCTTGGCTGTATCCGTCAAACAGGGATTGAGGTACTGCTTTTTGAACTGCGTATTTGTTCTGGCTGCCATGTCCAGTGCACAGTGTTTCACGAAGGTCAGTGACTTGCTGCATATGGTTGCCTTACAGATCTCAGAGATCAGTATATTTCTAACACAGGCTGAAGAAGTCACCTGGGCCCTGGTATAGCATTCCTTGACATCTTGGGGAGAGGCTATCCAGTCAACTGATAGATTACACAGTGTATTTCCACTGCTTTGAGATACTCTGGGGCTAGATGACTTGGCATTTCTGCACACCAGGTATATGGGCACAAAGAGGCCAAGGTAAAAGTCCTGAAAGATTTGGTCCTTGTAATAAAGCAGGGCCCTGGACATGTATGAAGCTTCTTTACTGACGAGTACAACTGAGGGAAGACTACCTGTAGAGTAATAGACTGCTTCACAGGGAATTCTGAGAACACTTTAGGGATGAATCTAGGGTGCAGTTTAATCACCACTTTGTCATCATGGAAGGATATATGTTGCTGTCCTGCCAGGAGAGCTTGCAGTTCTCACTCTCCATGATGGCGTGATGGCTATGAGAAACACTTGTAATGGTGAGGTGGTATAACGAACATTACATTAACGGTTTGAATTGAGGCTCCATGAGCTGTAGAACAACATCAAGCTTCTGTGTCGGAGCAGGGTCTCTAACCATAGGACAGGTATGGAGAAGGCCCTTGAAGAATCTCAATACCATGGAATGTGAAAAGATTGAATATGACTGTATTGGGGTGTGGCATGCTGATATTGCTGCCAGATGGACTTTAGCTCCCTGTAAAAGGCTAGGCCGGCTTGCTTCAGCAGCAGTGTGTGCAGTCCAGAATCTTTGGTATTGGGGCCTCTACTGGCTTCACATTGAGTTCACACTGACTTGCCTGCATGGAAAGTCTTTTTCCACTTCAAGAAGTAAGGCTTCCTAGGGGAGGGTTTGACTATGTAAAACAATCTCTTGGACCTGTAGGGAGTAATTTCTAGCAGTCCTGCTCAACCAGCTGACATCTAGGCCATGGGTCAGCAACCTATGGCATGCGAGCTGATTTTCAGTGGCACTCTGCTGCCAGCCTGGGGTTCCATCTGTAAACGGCTTTCCGTTTTTTTGCAGTGCACTGTGCAATCTTGTAACTTCCTTCTGTAGCTTTGGCTGTAACACCCGATCTAATTTCAGTTGCTGATGACTTATGACATGCAGGAGACCAGGCTAAATAAGCTGGTGGTCCTGTCCGGCCCTGGACTCTGGCTTATCTGGCCCCCATCACTGCAGTAGCTGAGCAATTCACTATTTTTTAAGACACTTACCCTCCCAGCAGCCATGTAGGGCAGGGCAGTTCCCATTGTACAGAGGGAAAACTAAGCCACAAAGGAGACATCCACACTGTGATAAACTTGCCACACCAAGTCTCAGCCTGGGTCAGCTGACTCAGGCTTGCAGGGCTAAAATTAGCAATGTAGAGGCTGCGAGACCCTTTCTGGGATCTCGGAGCCTGAGCCATCTACATCACTCTTTTCAGCCCTGCGAGCCAGAGCCAGCTGCTGCCCATTTATTGCAGTGCAGACATATCCAAACAGGCTGAGTGACTGGCCCAAGGTCTCACAGGAAGCCTGTAGCAGAGGTAGGCAGGGGCGGTGAGTTGTATGGGCCCATGGTGCCTGGGCTCCAGGAATATTCAGGGCCTGGGGGCCCAGCTCCACCAATGTTCGGGGAGGCTAACAACTGATCACTCAGAAGCCGGTGTGCAGCTTAAAGTATCCAAATACGTGCCAGACATTGAAAACTCAGCAAGGAAAAGCACGGGCAAGGATTACACTAAACTAATAAGATCTGCATTTTAATTTAATTTTAAATAAAGCTTCTTAAACATTTTAAAAACCTTATTTACTTTACATACAATAATAGTTTAGTTACATAATATAGACTTATAGAAGGAGACCTTCTAAAAACGTTTAAAATGTATTAATGAACCCTTAAATTACAGTGAATAAATGAAGACTTGGCACACCACTTCTGAAAGGTTGCCGACCCCTGATTTAGGCCATCAGAAGCAATAATTGGGTCTGGGAGCAATATTTGACTATAGTTTTATGAAAACATCTGAACAGGTGGGAAGGCATATGGGGAAATGGCTGAGCATATGTCAGCGGTCTGGTAGCCAAAATTCCCTCTGCCTGTAGTGGGCTATCATGATGACTATAACTTGGATATCATCCTGGAGATCGGTGGGAAGATTTACTTTGGTGGTGTCAAGGACTGCTGTACAAGGCACCTAGAAGGGAGCCAGAGCTCATATCTCCTTTGGAGCAGAAATTCCTGCACTCAGCATTGTCTGGCATGGCAAACAGTCTATCGTGGGAGTTGTGTACCAATGGAATATCAGTTCCAGGATGGATTTTTTTCAGGTACTGCTGATGGCTGGTTGCCACATTCCTGATCAGAAAGTCCACCAGGTTGTTGCTGACCTCTAGTAAGTGCAGGGCTATCTTAGTCACTCCATGCTGACTGCACCATTCCCAGAACTCTAGCCTCCCCTGTAGAAAGGGATGATCAAGTGCATCCTTGCCCACAGTGAATCAAGTACTTCCTGTGGACCGAGTGGATGGTGATATGCAAATTAGAGCAGTGACCTAGTCTTGAGTTTGGAGTGATGGGATGATGGAGGCAAGCATTACCATCCTGAACCTGTGATGCTGTATATATTTGAGTCTGCTGAAGTCTAGTATAGGATGGTGCCCCCTTTATTTCCTCTAGATAAAGGACTCACCCTAGGTACAACAAAGGATTTCCTGGTCTGGTACTCTGTGGTAAAACTGGGTATGCAATCTCTGGTGTGTGGTGGTTGGGGGTATGCCTTTCAATAGGGTGGAAGAGCATAGGGTCACTGTGGAATCTTTCAGTGACTATAAGTAGGGGGTCTCATAAAATTGCAGAGAAATCACACAATTTTTGCAGGTTGGTCGTGGCATAAATAGCATATTTCAAGGATGTTACACCCTTCTGTGTTGCAGTGGCATGCCTTCAGAGCTGCATGCCCAGGCAGCAGCTGCCACTATCTGCTCAGCTTTCAGAGCTGGGTGGCCCTAGACCATATTTCACAGGGGAGACCAGATTTCCTAGCTGTGAATTTGGTAATGCCTTATATTTAGGGGTCTCAGTCCATTTGCTGAACAGCTACCAACACTTGAGGGGTCAATTCCTAAATTGTGGCTTGTACCTTGCAAGGGAATATCCCAAGATTTGGCATCTCAGTGCTCTTTGCATGATCATCATGGTGGTCATAGGCTTGGCTGCCATCATAAAAACTGGCTCCTCTGCTTTTGTGAGGAAGCTTGGGCAGGAAGAATGTGTGTGTGTGTGTCTCTGTCTCTCTGTCTGCCTATTTGGCCCACTGACTAGAGGCCACCCTCAATTGGAGTGAGGCTGCTTGAATATATCTTCCTTCCAAACAGATCGCAGGCACAGGGCTCGTGTGGCCCAGATGCACATTATTCAAATAAAATCCAGTGTTGCATGCATAAGGTGTATGCACACCTAGAGTGGAATCCACACTGGCACACACACATGTATAATTTATAAATACACTTTTTTTTTGATAATTTGGTCTGTTTGCACAACAGTGTTCCTTCATAGATTCCTTTTTTTTTTCTTTCCGACACTAACAATCTAAAATGCTCAATTTTGGGGTTGAAACTTTCCATGCTTGGTCCCATACATTTTTTTTTTTTTCTGGAAAGAGTAAGAAATATCCTTCCAGCTCTTCATTACAAGAGGCAAGAAGGCTGCATTTTATCCTTGAGAACATTACCATCGTTTCTGATATACAGAACTCAAAAAGGGATGAGCTTTAAAACTTCCTCTGAGAGAAGATGGATTATAAAATGAAGCCTGGGATACTCAATCAAACAATAACAGTAGCAAAGTGGTGAACTCATCCTATAAAGTTAGTACAACTCATTGAGGTGAGTTCAACGCCAAGACTCATGTAAAAATTTCATTGCAATGGAATTTTAGCACTCTGCAGCTACACCTTGCCCACTGGGCCAGCTACTGCCCCCATTTATACACCCCACTAGTGTTAAATAGGCTGTAAATCAGATAAGAATTTAGCCTATTTTATTCTCCCCCCTACCCTTCTCGTGGCAAACCCAGTATTTTGGTTAAATATAAATGTGTTCTCTTACCAGTCTACTTTATCCTTAGGCCAGCCTTGCCCTCTCAGACCACAATAGCATCCATAATGGATATAGGCAAGAGGAGTGCGTCCTGTGCTGCATTTAATGGCTCCAGCTAATTCAAGGATTCCTCTTGGCTTCCTAGAATGGGTTTTTCCCAAAGCACCTTTAAAATCAAAAGAAAACCAAGACACTTCACTCAGTATCTGAATAATCTTTCTGAGAATGTTCACTATGCACTTTATTTAAAGCTTCAGTTATTTGAAACTGTTAATGTCGTCTTTACTCTGAGTGTTAGAGATTTTTAATGTTTAAATGCTTGTTTTTTACCATACTAAGAGTGCAGTAAAGTGGTAATCTCATGCTTCCTATAGAGGCCTTGTGTTAGGGTTTAGTGCTAAGACTCTGATCATCTGGGTTTAATTGCCAGCTCTGCCACAGACTTCCTGTGTGATGTTGGGCACTTAAGGCTTGCCTATACGAGTGGCAGGCTAGCAAGAGGTAGATTTACACCCCCACCTGGCACAAAGTAAGTGTTCTCATAGATGAGCCCATACCGTCTTTTCCTCAGTTCCCTCCTGTTATGAGGATACATTAACTGAATGTTTGTGAGGTGCTCAGATATAGGGTAAGAGGCCCAATATAAGAAACTAGATGGCAAGTGGCCAGTATCCAGACTATTTAGGCCTGGTCTATCATTAAAAATTAGGAAGGGTTTGGCAGGAACAGGAAGCTCCTGCTGGCAGGGAGCCTGGCCAGCACCTGAGTGCCACTCTGTCTGCCAGGCAATTCCTTGGGGATACCAGCTTGGCCCCCCAGCCCTTTGGGGAGGGCAGTGATCCCAAAGGGCTGGCTCCCCTTATTTTTTTATTGCAAAAATAGACCTCCACTACAATATGTCTAGCTGTCATCATTAGGAACATTTTTTACATACCACTCAGTTATAAGTAAGAAGAGCTGCATTGTTCATTGGAGTAGAGTCCTCTGCATTATTAAATAAAATTGGGTCATGTAGTGGGGAGGATATGTTGGCTTTAAATTCCATTGTATAATCTATGACAGATTATCTGTCATTATGACAGAAGTAATAGTGGTCATACTTAGACTTCAAAGGAAGACTATAAATGACCCTTAGATGAGAGGGTTGGAATAGAGTTTGACTGACAGTTATGACCTCAAGCACTGGGATGTTGGAATATAGGCAGAGCCCATTCTAATTGAAGAGACAGAGCTAGAATGCTAGAACTGTAATCTCCAATTTACCAGGACTGTAATTATAAGATTTAACCTACCTAACTTGGCTTTTACCTATCCTGTATACAAGATAATTCATTTATTTGATTTACTAATACACTACAAAACTTGCAAACCTGAGTAGTGCTGCAACCCAGTGTGCCAGGTTGCAACACCCAGATCCGGGAGCCAGCCCAAGGGATGTGAATTGCTGCTGCAGAGTGAAGCTGGTCCCGCCTCCTTCCCTCCCCTGACCTCTTCTCTGCACCATGCTGCGATTAGGGTTGTGCTGGAGCAGAGGGTGCTGCCGTAGATGGTCTGTGCCCCTCAGCAGGGTGAGGAGGAGGAGGAAGTGGCAGTAGAGTTCACCCATTGAACCAGAAGGCTTCATCAGCTACAGGAAATAACTTTTATCTACACTGAGGTCTGAGGTGCATAACTTTATAAAATTGTGATGTATAACTAAAGAAATGTACAAGAGCCCATTATAACACTGCCTATTCTTAAGACTGCTTGACACTTCCCATTATAAGACCCTGTCTTCAGTGGCTCACAACTTTTGCCAAATTTTAACCCTTTGGGTTGAAATTTTCCATATTGGGGTGTCACTCACACAGTTTTTCTTTTAAACATTTGAGCCACAACAGTTCAGCCACTTCAGAGATCAAGGCTACAGGAAAATGTTGTTTTGCAATGTTTAAAAAAAATTCTGATTAACTTTTCTCTGAAAATCTCTGACCCTCTCGTTTTAGAGCAGGGATTAGTAATTTGGCAAGGGGGGGGCCTTTTATGTCAGAGATATGCCTTTTTACTTCCCTATGAAAATCTGTCCGAATTGGCCAAGTTATATACTTCTGAAAACTGTTTGTACATGCCTAGTAGAGACTTCATAGACTCTCAGTTCAGTTTTGTTTTCAAGATTCAATGCATGCTCAGCTTCACAGCTCCTAGTACTGACCAGCTTGTGCATGTGCTGTCTCCATAGAGTGACTGAGAATGCTACTCCAGTCTGAGGCTTCTGGAGAAGCTGAACCTTCTCTGTAATTGTTGCTCATGAGGGGGCTTGGCTGGGTGAAGAGCACCAGAACTGAGAGGAGAGAGCCTGTCTCCTATGCTCTCAATCCGTCCCCCCCCCCCCCCCCCAGAAGCCCAGGCAGCATAAAGAAGGAAGCCATCTGACTTGAATGCAGAGGGGACAAGAGCCAGACTTGAGACTGGATGTGTGTGTGTGTTGGGGGGGGGTTGGGACAAGGAACCTAGTAGAACCTTCATTGCGTCCTATTGTGCATTTGCATTATGATAGTATGTGATCATGTACTTAGACTCTTTTCCACAGGACCCCTGCCTCATTCCAGGCACAGGCTGGAGTCCGTAATGTAGAGTCACGCTATAATGAAGGAGACTGTCTGTAGGATCCCTGATTCATTTGTTGCAGAAATTGGAAGGTGTGTAGTGAATCAGGCAGCGGCTTGCAGGAAGAGAAAGGACTATCTCAGGGTTAAGGTAGTTAAATGCTTCCCTGGAGAATTGAATTCTATGCCTGCTTCTGCCCCAGAGTTCCTAGGGCAGGAAAGTCACTCAAACTGAACTTCTCATAGGTGGTAATTAATGGTGTTCCATATTTTGTGGGTGCCCAACTTGATACCCTTGGTCTGCTTTGCAGAAGTGCTGAGAACTCAGTTGCAACTGAAGTTAATGGGAGCTGTGCTTTGAACAACTGAAATGCTATATAATGCTAAGTATTTGGGAAAATCAGGTCCTAGATGTCTCAAGTGTGGCATCCAAACCCATTGATACTTTAGACCCCTCTCTGCCTCAGTTCCCCATCTGTAAAATGGGGATAAGACACACACTCCCTCCCCTCATGAGGTGTTTGTGGAAATATTCTCTCTGAAGTTGTAGATCATTTTTCAATGACTGCTTGGACTATCCATTTCTCATTTGGCTGAATTATACGTTGCCCAAATACTTTCTACAACTCGAACTAGTTATTTCTTTTTGAAATAACACAAATTACCGTGCTTTACCCTCACCCCCTTCCTACCCCCAAAAGGCAGCTCATCCTCGCCCAGAATAATATCTGAAAGTGTCAAGCGCTTATAACAGCGCCACCCGCAGAGTACGCAGGAACCCGTAGCACAGAGTTTGTATTCAATTAATTAGAATACAGCCCCGCTTTGGGGCGATGCCTAGAAGAGCCTGTAGAGCTGTAATAAGACCGAAGTGATTTCTCTCTCTCACTCTCCCCCTGAACTTTTCCCTCTGGCTTCCCACTCTCCGCTCCGCGGGAATCCCTCCTTCCTTCCCAACTTCTGCTGAACTCTACCTTGTTTCAGACCAATGGGCCCAAGGCAGCTCCCCCTGTGTTCGGTGCAGTTCAAGGGCAGCCCCGCGGCCGCAGTCTCTCCACTCACCCGTCGGAAGCAGGAGCAGCAGAGGCAGCAAGAACGCCAGGCGCCGGGGTCCCATGAAGAGCGCAGCGGAGTGGCGCGGGTGGCCGGCAGCCGGTGGTGGGTCGCTGCGCTTCTGTCTCCCTGGCGCTCAGCCTGCGTGCCTGGCTCGCGGTCCCTGCAGCGCTGCTGCGCACAGTGAGCGGTGGGTGGTTGAGAACAGCATCTGCTGCCTATAAAGGGTTGCCCTCAGTCTGCCCCCTGTTCTTCACGTCCCCAGAGTGCAGCGCGGGAGGCCATGCCTCGGTGCCCATCTCGCCCTTGGGGAGGGGCGCCTGCTGCTGCGAGATTCAAGGAAGAGACTTGTGCTGGCACCATTCACTTGGGTAGCAAGAGAACTGAGCCTGAGCTCCATGGCTAGACTGCCGGCTCCTAGAGCCCTGCGCCTGAGGGACAGTCTGCTCTTGCAGCTGTAGTGTAGCTTGGTATTATTTCTGGAGACTTACTTTTCATCATCACTGTAATAATTCCACACAAGCTCAAAGTAAACCCCTCAGGACAAGAGCATAAAACCTTGTCAGTATCACAAAATGCAGGGGACAAATATTAAAACCGCTACATGCATCAATTCTGTGTGCAGTCACATACTCTGCTCTCTGCTGTAGGCTCCTACTTATCCTCACTCACTCTCCAGCCACCAAAAGGATTTGGGGCTGAGGGAGAATAGGGATTTTAAGGAACCGAGTCTATTCTTATATTATTTCTATTGTGGCAGTGCCTAAAGTCCACAAACAGAGATTAGAACCCATTTATACTCAGCACTCTACAAAGCAAGAGTGCAAAGAGAGTCCCTTCTCCAGAGAGCTAGCAATCTAGGGTTTAGACAATATGCAACAGGTGAACAACACGTTCCAAACAGAAAAAGCAGTTCCAGATTCATAATTTTTTTAAGGCAGAAGGGTCCATTACAACCATCTAATCTGACCACCTCCATAATAGACTTCACTTAGTGATGTCTGCATCAAGCTCATACCTTCTGTTTGAGCTATAACATAACATCTTTTAGAAAGACTTCAAGTGGTAGTGAATCCTCCAGGTCCCTAGGTAAGTTGTTCCAGTGGTTAATTATCTTCACTGTTAAAAATGTGCAACTTATTTCTAGCCTGAATTTGTCTAGTTTCAGCTTTCAACCACTGGATCACACTATGATTTTTCTGCAAGATTAAAGAGCAATCTACTATCAGAAATCTCCCCCGCCCCCACACACACACAGACAGAGGTACTTGTAGGCTGATCAAGTCATCCCCCTAACCTTTTCTTGAATAGACCAGATTGACTTTCATAAATCTCTCACTACAAGCCATGTTTTCTCAGACCTCAAATCATTCTTGTGCCTCTTTTCTAAACCCTTTCCAATTTTTCATTGTTCTTTTTCAAGGGTGGACACCAGAATGGAATTCAGTATTCCAATTCAATCATTTAAAAAAAACAAAACAAACCTGTTAATGCAGAGTTCAGGCTGCTTGGTGGTGTCATTCCCTTGCATGCATATACCTTTACTCTGCCAACCCTACAGCTGCTGAAACATACGAACTCTTCACTGCTTTTTGCAATCACTCACTCTCACCTATAGGATTTCATCGAACACTATTAAAGGACAAAAAGGAAAAAAAAGTTGCCCACACCACCTTCCTGCTACTCTCTTTGAGCAATGCCTAAATTTGCACACAGATTTTTCTCAAATAAACAATCCAAGGCTTGCCTACCACCTGTCCTCCTTTCCCAACCTCTCTGTAGCTGAACCCCTCTCCTCCCTGTTCCCTCCCTCTGTTCTTCCCACCCCTGTCCTCTGGCTCTGGCTCCTCCCCACAGGATATAATACATTTTAGTTAGATCAGCTGCAGACTATTCTGCTGAGTTCACAGTAAGCCTCCCCCATAAAAAAAATCATGTTGTAATTGAGAACTTGGATGAAGCAACATTAAATCTTTCTCTTCCAGGTGTCCAAAAGTTTGGACTAGAAATGTCAGTGGCAATGTGGTCACCAAGGGCAATGGTATTGGCACATTCCCATGAACTACCCAGGCAATCATAAAGTGGCTGCATAGAAACTCTCACTTTTTTTTGTTCTTTATTGCTGCATGCATACTGTAATCCTTCCAGACTACATGTCTATGCAAGCAAAGCAGTGAACATATTCTTAAATATCATTCCCAATTTGGGTCCATCAAAGATTTAGTGGGTGTCATGCTCTACCTGGGGTAAAACTCAACAGATTGAGACCATTTTGACCTTCATTGCATCAATAGTTAGATTTCTAGCTCTGTGCAAAAATCCCCACCTAGAAACTTTCGGGAAAAAGGTTATTTTTTTTCCAGAACTTATATGTTCACAGCCCCTATCTCAAATTACCCCAAATAAGCTGTGACACACTCAGATGTTCTGTGGATCAGGAAAAGAAAACAGATACATAACACAACACTGACCAGTGTGTTGCTTAGGTCTGGCCTACACCACAGACCTATATCAGTATAACTATGTTGCTCGGGGTATGAAAAATCCACACCACTGAGCAATGTAGTTATACTAGCCTAACCCCCTGCCTAGACAGTGCTATGTCGGCAGGAGAACTTCTCTCACCAAGATAACTTCTGCCTCTTGGGAAGGTGGATTAACAACCCTGACGGTAGAGCTGTCTCCCATCAGTGTAGAGCATCTTCATTAAAATGCCACAGCGGCACAGTTGCACTGATGCAGGTGCACCAATGCAGCATTTTAAGTGTAGACTTGCCCTCAAGCTCTTCAGAACAGGGACTATCTTTCTCTGTGTTTGGAAAGCACCTCACACCTTTTGGGTGCTGCTGCAATATAAACAATATTTTAAAATAAATTATACACCACCTGTAATTATGAAAGGTCTAGGCCTCTATTTCTTTACAACACAGAAATTTATCACCAATTGATGGATTAAGGGCACATTTCTGACCTTGAGACTAAGCAAGACAACACTGATAGGAATCCTATTCCTTTAAAAATGATCATCCATGGATGACATGGACATCCTGGACTTTGGTGCGTCTTGAGGGCTGTTTGTAGACTCCTAGCTCAAAATAGCTAAGAAAACAGTGGAATCTAGAGTCACTGGATATGGTGACTTGTCCCCTCATATCTTGTAAATATTATGGTACTCAGGGCTGATAATTCATAGCACTTACTACTGAGTACATTAAAGCTTCAAAGAGAGGTACAGACATTGCATAAGATTGCCATTGTGCAGACTGGGAAAACTGTGTCATTTGTTTGGTGGCCTAAACAGGCACTGGTCATTTTTTGTTCTGTATGCCGTACACATGGTCTGACACAAGTACACACAGAGTTGAAAAGGAAATTGTTCCCAATGGTTATATGGGGTTTGAGTATAATGGGGAGAAATTTAAGAAAGGTTTAGTCAACTGGGTAGAATATGGGACTGGGAACTAACAGGGTATCTGGCTTCCATTACAAGCTTTTGCCATTGGCTTCTTGTGTGAGTTTGGACAAGTTACTTAACTTCTGTGTGGGGGTAAAATGGGGATATTATATACTGTTTTAAGTTCATAGAGGTGCTGTGAGGCTTCAATAACATTTGCAAAGTGCTTTATAATCCTTACATGAAAGGTCCTTGTGATGTTTTCTTGGGGTGCCCAGGACTGAGAGTCACTTTCTTACCCCGTGTCTCCAGCGATTTCCTAGTCTCTGGTAGTCTCTCATGTACAGTATTATTCTTCTATAAGAAATGTTTTCCAGCATGCCTTTTTTATGCTGGCCCTTTATATTTCACAGAGCCAAGGGGCTTTTGCCTTAAAGTAACCATTTTATAACTGCCATCTTCTTTTTCTTCTGGTAAGCATGTCTTCCCTTTTTTGTTGCTGAGGATTTGGTACATTCTAACATGTCTAACAAACAACAAGGAAAAAAGGTAGCTTATAACATCTAGCCTAGCCAGTTCCAAAATCTAGACGAGAGAGATTTCACTCTACAAGGCAAATAAGCAACATAATTAATGAGTACCAAAAATCTCAGCCCTGCACATGCAATCAGTGTCACCTCCGTGCAAACAAAGGCTTATCAGAGGTATGATGGGGTGTCCACCCCACACAGGATTGGAAGGGGTTAAGATGGCCAGGTTGTCCAATTAATTCCCCAGGTTGCACCTGGAGAAGGAGCCAGGGAGCAGGGAACTAATTGATTCCAGGCAGGCTCACCTGTGCAGGAACAGGTGGGGCCTATAAAGCCAGGAAGCTGGCTATAGCTAGGGGGCTGCAGCCATTCCCTGAGTGAAGGGAGTTGGGAGGTTGGCAACCCAGAGAGAGGGGATGCTGGATAGGTAGGAGGAAGCCCAGGGAAACAGCAAGACATAGGACTGTGCAGAGACCTTGACTGCTTGTTATAGGGTGCTTTGGGTTAGAACCCAGTGTAGTGGGTGGGACTGGATTCTCTTACCAGCCACTGGGAAGCGGCAAGGGTGTTGGAACTGTCAGTACCAGATTTACCATGGGGCCGGGCCCATGATCCAAAGGGGCCCTGCCCCGGCCCGGCCTGCCTTTCTCTGCCCCCCGTCCACCACTCTCTCCTGCGGGGGCAGCAGGCAGAAACTTGGCCCTGCTGGCTTGTGCTGCAGCAGGGCAGGCTCTGTTGGCAGCCAACCCCACCCCCTTCCCCTGAGCATGCTGTGTTCCTGCCCCTCCCCCTCTCCGCTGCCGAACAGCTGTTCGCTGGCGTGAGGGAGGGGGAGGAGCAGAGCCGCAGCATGCTTGGAGGAGGAGGGGGAGAAGGGGCGGGGCCTTGGGGAAGGGGGTGGAATCAGGGCATACCCCCTCCAGCCCCCTGCCGTGAGCTGCTCAGGGCAGGGGGCTGGGAGCACTCCCACCACCCCAGCCCACATCCCAAGCCCCCCCATGCCCTGACTCCTGCACCCTGTCACACATCCCCAGCCCCCCCATGCCCTGACTCCTACACCCTGTCACACATCCCCACCCCCACCCTGAGCACCAAACAGAGCCCTGCACCCCCCACACATTTGANGGAGCACTCCCACCACCCCAGCCCACATCCCAAGCCCCCCCATGCCCTGACTCCTGCACCCCCCCACATCCCCACCCCCACCACCAAACAGAGCCCTGCACCCCCCACACATTTGAACCTGCACCCCTTGCACCAAATGGGAGCTGCCCCAGGTAAGCACTCCACACCCCAACCTCCTGCCCCAACCCTGAGCCTCATCCTAGCTCCTGGCCAGACCCTACACCCCAACTCCCAGCCTGCTCCTTCACTCCCAGACTTGTGCTCCATGCATTCCCACCCTCAGCTCAGTGCAGAGAGAGACAAAGAGAATGGGCTAGAACCAGGGAGAAGGTAGGTACCTGCTCTATGTAGGCAGGGGTGGGAGGGATCCTGTTTACCCCCTCCCCAGCCCTGCAGCGCTTGCAGTTTACCCCCGGCCCCTCCCTTGTTCCAGGGACCAACCCTAGCTCCCACCCCACTGTGCTCTTGCCCCTGGCTCCTGCCTCGCTCCAGCTGGGGACCAATCCTTCTCCCCCGCCATGCCCTGCTGTCAGGGTGGATAAAAATCAATGAGAAATGTGGCACAGACAGGAGACAGGGTCTGAAGTAGAGGAATGCTAAGTGGGGGGAGGGACAGAAGCTGGAAATGGGAATGGCGGTAGGAGAGACTCTTAAATACAAAGAGAAGCTTATAGAAAAAAGTAAAAATTTAATTAAAAGACCATCCTAAGGAGCACATGCTGTGTTTTTTCTGGCTATTTTTAAAGGGACCCTGTTAACTTTTATAAATCACATGTAAATAAATTTCTTTATGATACTAATACATAGTATGTATGATACTAATACATCTTAGATAATGTGTGAAAGCATTTTAAACATTCCATTTGTTTGTTATTTTGTACTGTTTACTTTTCATGTATCTCTCAGGTTGGGCAATGAAAAGGAATGACATGTCCACTTTTTGCTATAGTTACAGCTTCAAGTTCTTAGCATTTCAAAGTGGGTTTTGAGCACTGTAGGGAGATGTTGCACTGGTTTTTAAAATAGCTGTTTTCCTTAGAATTGTTTTAAATTGTGAGAATTCCATTTCCTTTAGTGTGACTGTCTGGTAGCCAAAAGAATAGGAGTAATGGTGCTGAGTGAAATCAAATAGAGAGTTTTATGTTAATGAAATATTAAGGTTTATCCTTTTAAATGAAATGAAAAAGATAAGGCTCATATAGTAATCTTAATCTGACCATATTGCATACATGGGATATTCCAAACTGCTTGCGTGTATGAGACTTCATATCAACACACTTGTAACCGTCATATGTAGCTGAGCTAATCTTACTATTAGAATCCTAACTTCTGCATTTTCTATTTGTATACTGAAATTTGTAACCTTATTGTGACATTGTGCAGTCTATATGGTTTTATGAAAACATGATGATAAGTGAATATAATGTAACTGGAATATGCTTCATGCAAAAGGTCTCTTGTAAGGTATCATTACAAAGCTTATAATCTACTGAGTGTGATCATCCTATTTGTATAAATGTATCACTCTTGTATCTGAAACTAGAAATATGAAATATAACTCTGAGGGCCTATTGTAATTATCTAAAGTGTGGGCCATTAATAGTGGTTTGGAATCTTGGTGACTCCCATTAACTAGGACCATTGTCTGCAAATGGCCGTGTTTACCCGTGAGTCTTCCTGTATGTGTGTGTGCTGGCAAGTGGGTAATGAAGTCTTGCAGTGACATGTGATCATGTCACCTGAACTGGAATCCATCTTTAACCTGGTGCTTTTCCAGTGAGGGGGGTGGTGGAAACGCAGAGGGACAAAGGGTTCCCACCTTATGCAAAAGATATATAAAGGGTGGAAGAGAACAGGAGTGAGAGGAGCCATCATGAAGAATCCCCTAGCTATCACCTGAGCTGGAACAAGAGCTGTACCAGGGGAAAGAATTGTGCCCAGGCCTGGAAGGTGTCCAGTCTGAGAAAAAACTTACTGAAGCATCTCTGAGGGTGAGATTATCTGTATTCAGGTTGATTAGACATAGATTTGCGCCTTTTATTTTATTTTGCGTGGTGACTTACTTTGTTCTCTGTTACTACTTGGAACCACTTAAATCCTACTTTCTGTATTTAATACAATCACTTTCTACTTATTAACTCAGAGTATGTATTNTGTCTGGCTCAGCAAGACGGGGTGCTGAAGTCCTGAGCTGGCAGGGAAAACAGGAACAGGGATAGTCTTGGTACATTAGATGGCAGCTCCCAAGGGGGTTTCTGTGAACCAACCCATCACACTTATTATATTAATATGTAATGTATTTCCTCTTTCAGAAGCATTAAAAAGATTTAAAAAAAACAAAAACTAATTGCCTATAGTCAATGTAAATCCTGGGAAGGATGTGCAGGGGGGCAGAATCCTTCTTTGGTTGTTCCAATATCCTGTTAAGAAATCGGGAAAGAGATCCCCAGTTTATTACATGCTCCACCCACAATTGTTTATGGTGCAAAACACTACTTATTCTTTATGGCCTTTTTGGGAAAACACATGTGACATACAGTTGAAAACAGATGTTCACTTCTGTGGAACATGTACCACAAACGAACTAGAAGTGTCTGTTTTTGTTAAAATGCAGCTTTTGTTTTGTTTCTCAGTCTCAACAATCTAGTCCACCTATCTCTGCAGTTATGATGGCTTACTCCAGGGCCTTCTCACGATCCTGTTTTGTGCATGGATGCTACCAGGATAGATTTGGCATCTGAATGTGAAATACAGATGTAGCTGACTGTAATTTCTTCACACTTGCTCCTTGGGACAGGAACTTTGTCTTTTACTGGCCATTGTACAGCAGAGAGTATGCTGCTGGTGCTAAGCTAATTATAACAAGCTGTCCCTTTTATGCAGTATGCATTTCTACTGCCTTTGTCAAAATCTCAAGCAGCTAGAATATATATTGCAAGCTACTAAATTATAACCCTTCACAGTAACTGATTCAAGGCTGCTGAATTTAAACCTGTGCCATAGATTGAGAGGAATTACTTGTTAAAGCAGGACACTGACTTGTGTGACACATTTTTCAAAGCAGCATGTAATTTTGGATGCCCTTGTTCTTGGCTGCCCAATTTTAGACACATTGGGTGTAATTTTTCAGAGGTGCTGAGTAGAGCTGGTTGAAAAACTTTTGATCACTTCTGATGAAAAATGTCCTTTCTACAAAATGAAAGTTTTTCACAGGTTTAGGAAGATAGCAACCTGGTCCTTGGTTGAGGAAAAAGTTGAGAAACCCTGAATTCTAGTCCAGTCCCCTGCACTGAGGAAGGACTAAGAAGTATCTATACCAGTGATTCTTAATAGGTGGCCTGCGGGCCAAATGTGGCCCGCCCCGGCTTCCTGTGTGGCCTGCCAGCTAACCTTTAAAAAAAAAAAAAAAAAAAAGTTTAATTATAAAAACTCACAGCCCTCTGAGCACCGCCACCCAGGGTTGAACTCAAAGGGTGCCAAAATATACGTTTGGCCAGGGCACTATTTTCCCTAAGGCCAGCCTTGGATGCCACCCATTTTTTTCATTAGTGATGGAAGTGGAGCAAAAAAATGAATGCAAGTGGGAGTAAATATCGCAAAGTTGATGGTGAAAACTGAGCTATTTAACCCAAACTGGACATTTGCTTTCCTTTAATTATGCCACCTATTTTAAACACAAAATTAAGGCTGCTTTCCTATGCCAGCCTATCCTCCTGGCAAGGTTGCAAGACATGACAAAATTGAAAATCTGAAGTCTTTGTATCACACTTCAAATGTCATTCTTACAACATCAGCAACTGCACACGAAAAAGCAACAGCTGCTTCTCTTTGAATAATGTGGATACTAGCTAAAGAGAAAAAGCCTTTCCTGGGGGCCGAGCTCGTGAAGGAGTGCATGTTGGAAATGCCGGAGGAGTTTTTTGCTGGAGATAAAAACACAGGTGACATTGTGAAGCCAGTTCTCCTGTCTGATTCCACAGCAGTGCAAAGATTGGAGGTAATTTACGAGGATTGTTTGTCAGCACTGCTTTCCGATTTAAAAAATGCCAAATACATGTCCTTTGCTGTGGAGGACTCAAGCAATTTTAAGTGACGCTACCCAGCTATCACTGTCTGTTAGATTTTATTATGGTGAAATTTTTAAGGAAGAATCTTTGTGCTCAATACCATTAAACCTACACCACAGGAGAGAGCATTTTTGAAAAGTAATGTAAGGATAAGGCCTTTTCCTGTAACCATATTGTAAGGCCTTTGTCTGTGGCCATATTAGGAGAGCAGCAGCCATTAGCCAAGAAGCAGGAAGTCACATCCTTACATTGCATCTCAATTACATTAAAACAATGTAATAGGCTGTTAAGAAGGAGATCCTGTTCTAATAGCACCCACTATCACCAGATAAATAAACAGAACTTAAGATGGTTAAAGAAAAATTAGTTTGATCGCATTCTGTCTGGCAAGAAATCACTTATCAGTAGTTGTGGTTATGAAATCCTCATTTCTTTATTGTTTTATCTTTATGGTCCCTACTTCTCTATTGTTTGTCTGTATGATCTGTCTGCTTCTTTGATTGTTTGTCTGTTACATAATTAATTTTCCTAGGTCTAAATTAATTAAGGTGGTGGGATATGATTGGTCAGAGAATTTTGTTTAGAATTGGTTAGTAATATTTTAGTAAAATGATTGGTTAAGGTACAGTACAGCTAAGCACGACTCAAGTTTCACTATATATAAAGTTCTTGGGAACCAACTCCAGCACACAGCCCCAAGATCAGAGCTGCCAGACCTCAACACTCTGCCAGTGACACCGTGCAGAAACTGGAGTCCCTCAGATGGCCTGATCCTGACTGGCCATCAAGAAAAGTTCATCTGTCTTATTGGGAGTGGTGAGCATTGTATGTGTAGCACGTGCATTCTGTTTTGGTGATTGTTAATAAATAGAGGTTAAGTAGGATATTACTGTGTAAGGCTCTTTCACTGGTAAAAGACCCTGTAAACCCGCAATAGATTAAGCCCTGAGTCCACAGGAAATGAGCGTTTGCCCAGAGGAGTAGAGCCTATAGCCCATGAAGGGGTAAAGTTGGGTGCCTTTTGCCTGGAGCCCTAGGAACTGGGAAAGGGAGTGTCTAAATTAACCGGGTTATGCCTTGAGCCCTAGGAACTAGGTAGAGGTGGGATGTCCTAGAGTGTGCGAGTAACAGAGAATTTTATGCAGGTAACAGTAAAGGGCTTTTTGGGGGGTAGAGGGGGGCGGAGTTTAGATCTGCAGAAAGTAAATTTGCTTGTTACAGATGGAGGTCTCTCCATGACAGGGAAAGAGAAGGGCTTTGCTTCATGTTTGGCAGCGATACACCCTTCATTAAATACACTTCCCTGCATCATTCACCAGACTGTCCTGTGCATGGGGACTTGGAGGGGGAAAAAAGGGTATTGTGATGAGATTAGTGATCTACATATGCTCAACTTCTGTCTTTCTTTTATAAGATGTTTCAGCTGAATACAGTGACCTGTTGCAGCATAATGATGTTCTCTGGTTAAGTGTGTGTGTGTGTGTGTGCGTGCGCTAGAGAGGTTATGTGCGCTTGAAAAAGAAATAATACAATTTCTTTCAAACCACAAGACCAACAAGGATTGTGAGTTTTTGGAAGTTATGAATGATGTCCCCTCCATCACAAGTAGCTTTTCTATGTGATATTACTGGTCACTTGAATTCCCTCAACTTGCAGCTCCAAGGCCATGCAAGTGGTGTCAGGGATCTGTTTGAAAAAGTGTGTGCTTTTCAGAGGAATCTTGAAATGCTTCAGACAGACGTAACAGGAAAGATGTTGCTCTTTCCCACATCGTTTGGTGTTTCTACAAATGAAACTTTGATGAAAATAATGCAAGAATTCCTAAAGTCTGTCTGACAATTTTAAAATGTGGTTTGAGAATTTTTTAAATTCCAAAGGACTTGCTTTTATTTGTTCATGATCCATTTGCCTCTACCGATGGACCTTGCCCTTCTGAAGAAAAGAACATTCTTGATTCAATCAATGAAAGTGCCTTTCAATTAGAGCTCAGATATTTTGAAGGCAAAATCCGGAGAAATGGGACTTTGCTCAGCAAATTGAGTCCAGAAGTCAGTTTCAGAATACCCAGAATCTAGCCATCTATCTCTTAACTATGTTTGGATCAATGTACTTCCACGAATCTGGGTCTTCTACTGTGAACATGATAAAAAGCCACCACCGCAGTGGCCTGAGAGATGAGCATTTTCACCGGTGTATGCTCCTTGCCCTGACCACCTACAAACCACTCTTAACAAAGCTTGCCAGAGATTGTCCATGTCACCTCTCCTATTAGAGATTGCCACAAACACAGGTAATGTTGGCATATAAACTTTGTTCAAATATCGAAACGCTAATACTTATGTTGCAATAAAGGTCTCTTTTTATTGGCAGCTGAAGTTTTTTTGTTTTTTATTGTCAGCCTTCTGCGCAAATGGTCCGTCTCTCATCATAAAATTCTCAAATCAGCCCGTGGGTAGAATAATTAAGTATCACTGAACTAGACCATTCCTGACAGGTGTTTGTCTAACTTTTCTTAAAATCCTCCAATGATGGAGATTCCACAACCTCCATAGGAAGTTTTTCCTAATGTCTAACCTAAATTTCCCTTGCTGCAATTTAGGCCCATTATTACTTCTCCTGTCCTCAGTGGATAAGGAGAACAACTTTATCACTTTCCTTTGTTATAACAACCTTTTACTTACTTGAAGACTATGTGCCCGCTCTGCCTTCTCTTCTACTGATTAAACAAAACCCAGTTTCTTTTCATAGGTCCTGTTTTCTACATCTTTTGTTGCTCTCCACGACTTTCTCCAATTTGTCCATATCGTTACCAAACTGTGGTGCCCAGAACTGGACACAGTTCTCCAATTGAGGCCTTACCAATGCTGAGTAGAGTGGAAGAATTACTTCTCATGTCTTGTTTACAACATTCCTGTTAATATAACCCAGAATGATGTTTGTTTTTGCACCAATATTACATTGTTGACTCTTATTTAGTTTGTGATGCATTATAACCCCCAGATCCTTTGCTGCAGTACTACTTCCTAGGCAGACATTGCCCATTTTATATTTATGGCATTTGTTCTAATTAATTGTCCTAACTGAATTTCATCCTATTGAATTCAGACCATTTCTCCAGTTTGTCAAGATCATTTTGAATTCTAATCTTGTCCTCCAAAGCACTTGCAACCCCTCCCAGCTTGGTATCACCTGCAAACATTGTAAGTTTACTCTCTATGCCATTATCCAAATCGGTTATAAAGATATTGACTAGAACCAGACTCAGGACATATCTTTGCAGGACTCCACTTGATATGCCCTTCCAGGTTGACTGTGAACCATTGAGAACTACTCTGAGTACAGCTTTACAATGAGTTGTGCACCCACCTTATAGTAGGTTCATCTATATTTTCCTAGTTTTGTTTGAGGTCATGTGAGACTGTATCAAAAGCCTTTCTAAAGTCAAGATCTGTCACATTTATTGCCTTCCCCACTATCTACAAGGCTTGCTAGCCTGTCAAAGAAGAGTATTAGGTTAGTTTGACATGATTTGTTCTTGACAAATCCATATTGACTGTTACTTTATTGCATTATTATCTTCTATATGCCAATACATTGGTGGCTTGATTATTTGCTCCATTATCTTTCCAGGTACCAAAGTTAAGATGCTAAGTCTGTAATTCCCTGGCTTGTCCTTATTCCCCTTTTTATAGATAGGTACTATATTTGCCTTTTGTGGTCCTCTGGGATCTCTCCTCTGCTCCACAAGTTCTCAAAGATAATCGCTAATGGCTCAGAGATTTCTTCAACCAATTCCATAAGTATTCTAGGATGTAAATTTCATCAGGCCCTGCTGACTTGAAGACATCTAATTTGTCAAACGCTGTCTCTACAGAGACACTGCCTTGCCTTGACTACACTGACATAAGCCTTACACTTCTCAATGAGGTGGTTTTATTATGTCAGCATAGCAGGGGAGTTAAGTCGGCAGGAGAAGCATTTCAGTGTGTACACGTCCACTGTTTTGTTGCCAAAAGCTGACTTCTGTTGACAAAACTGTGTAGTGTAGACAAGGTCTAAGTAATTCTTAACTTGTTCTTTCCCTATTTTAGCCTCAGATCCTACCCTATTTACACTGATGTGCACTGTTAGTGGTGTGATTATTGCTAACCTTTTTGATTAAAAAATAAATAAAAATTAACACTTCAGCCATTGCTGTGTTTTTTGTTGTTCTCTCCCACTTCATTGAGTAAAGGGGCATTCACTGTCCTTGGTTTCTGTTTCTTCTAGTATTTTTATAAAATGTTTTGTTACCCTTAATGCTCCTAGATAGTCTGTCTAATCTTGTCCTTACATGCTTGACCTAGTTTCCACTTTTCATAGAACTTTTTGAGTTTCAGGTTGAATATCTCCTGGTTAAGCCAGAGTGGTCCCTTACCATACTTCCTATGAAGAAGGTACCTAGGGGGCATAAAGGGTAACAAGAAAACATTTTATAAATACCACATTCTGCCTACTTATTCTTCTAGTGTATTAAACAACCTTTCAGCTGTTGAGGTAATAATATTAAAATTAACCAAAAACCAGTTCGCCCAAAAATTTGTAACAGGAAAAACATTGATTTGACCATACACAAGAACAAACTGTTTGGACTTTGAGTAAAATAAAATTCCCCTGACAAATTTGCGTTTGCAGAAGATAAGAAATGTTGACATTAAAGAATCATAGTGTGCCCTCTAAAATCCCCCTTATAATAGATTAAGGGGGAGGATAATATACACATACTGATCTAAACATTAACATTGGGAGATTGCTATTGATAAGATTAAAAGTTTTGTTAGCTATATTTTTTAATAACTTGTAATTATGAATAGTGAGTAAGTATAGCTAAGGTAGCATACAGGCCAAAGCTTTGCCTGACATGACTGTTTTTGTTTCTTTCTCAATATAATTTGCTGCTTTGTTTACTTGTCTTGTCAGCAATATTACTTTAACCTGTTGTGTTGGAAGATGTAAGCAAGAGGTACAAACATGCAGTGATAAATACCCTCCCTCCGCAAACTTAGAAACAGGACGACCCAGGGCAATGTGATCCAGAAACTACAAATTCAGCAGTAAAATTGTAGATATTGGGTAACTGAAGCTTGTGTACACATAACATGTGGGTTAGGTAAAAATCAATAGGTAATGTGTTGAATGGTGGTTGGAGGAAAATTGGGAATGTTAAAAGGTTTAAGAATTCAAGTGAAAATGAGACCAAAACTGGAGAAATGTTAGATCAGAAACTGAAGTATGGGACTAAAGGACCAGACCAGGAGATGAGAAGTGATGACCATCATGGAGGAAGGAAGGACTTCTTGGCATCCCGGGATACAATAACTTGGGTCCATTTACCTATTCAATCTTGTCTGTTGTCACTTGTGTCTGGACATGAATTTATGCCAGACAAGTAACAATAATTCTATTCTGAGATTGTATTAAAGACAAAAATTTATTAAAACTAAATTGGATGGACTTGGGACTGGGTTTCCCACTCTACCCTCCCAACAGAGGGTGCTATTTATTAACCTTCTCAATCTCTATCCTGGGTTTCAGATATGATACAGAATATCAAATTCACCACCTGAGTATATGGATAGAGCTCCATTATCTTCAAAGCAGTTGTGACCACTTACATAAGTGCTGTAATTGGCCCTGTAGATTGAATCAACTCAAAGTAAATGGTCTGAAGCCTAAGTTCTAAAGTTACATCTTCCTCTTTCCTTCTTTAATTCTAGCAACTGGTCTTTGGTATGAGAGAGCAGTGGTGTCACATTTCCACAATAAAGGTAAAACTGACAATCTCAAACATTTCAACTAAAATCTTTTGGGTGAAGAACATGCTGAAAGCTGAAGTGAATAACTATTGTACTGAAAGTTTTCTCTATATCTGTATGGAGTTAGCACTTACCCTAACTTTCCATAGTAGATAGCTGATCATTTTGTACAATTAAAACTTTTTTCCCCATTTGATTTAATCAGAGACACTATTAGTTTTTTCTTTTGCTATAACAATCTTAATTTAAATAGAAAGCAGTATTTATACTATGCACTCAATAATAAAATACATGAGCTAAGGTTGTGTTTATAAGTGGTTTTAAGAACTCTCATGCACATTACTGTAAATGTATTTCACACACATTCTGATTGGAACAATATTTAATTTGCATGCATTAAACATCCCTACTTTAAGTTCAGTGTCTTTCTAAATGAATGAATTCTGAGAAGTGACCTCACGGCTTTAAGAACGCTTTATTTGTTCCATTCAAAATAACTGTAATTATGACTTTTCATTACCAGGTTGTTTGTTTTACAGTTGAACAATAAAAAAGGGGTTCCTTGACTCTAAGTATAACAAGAGGAAATGGCATAAGATGAAAATTAAAATATTTAAACTGACTACTAGTGAAACTTTTAGACATGAGTGAATAGATACAATGAGGAGTAATTACTATAAGCCAGAGTCTTCCCCCAGGTAAACCAGTACTATGCTATTAACTCTGGAGTAACTGAAGGGGAAATGCATAAAATTAACTTATCAAAAGCCTAACAGTCAAAACTTTACAGAGAAAGTGCATTTTAATTTACCTGAAAACAAATCAGTCCTCACTACAATCCTGTGAGTAGGAAAGCATTCAGAACTATATTTTACAGAGGTGGAAACTGAGGCACAGACCAGTTGAGGCCACAAAGCACGTCCCGGGGCAAAGCAGGGGTAACAAGTTCCTGGTTCTCAATCCTGTGTTTTCAGGCCACTAGAGCATGTTGCCTTTTAGTTTATTATACAGAGAATAATAATGCTGTAATTTTTTTTTAAAAGATGCTCTATCAAAGTTGATAGGCCCAAAATAGAATGCACAGCCCATCCCACTGCCAAACAACTTGTATTCTAAATACCCTGTTAACAACAAAATTCCATAAATACCAGTGCTCCAGAAAAAGGTCTGCATAGTCTTAAACTGCCTGTCAGTCCCTGTGTTTTCTTGGCTCATGAGTATGGAGCTGGCAGGAAGGGAGACTATGGAGGTGCAAATGTAACATTTTGTTACTTAAATACGTGTTGCAGCAAAACCCTAGCATCTTAAGTTTGTTTTGTTTGGGTCACGTGGCACAAAGGCCAAAAGTTTAAGGACTACATTCTTCCTCAGGCTGCACATATGTGGATCTCATTTTAATAGGAACCACCTATGTTCATTTAGCCCCAACTGGACTGCAGCCTTAATTATGAAGCACATAATTTCTTCACTATCAGTTGGGGACCATTCTGAAAAACTCACTTAAGAAAAAGAAAAGAGGGTGAGGGGAAAGGAGAGAATATCGTATTTCAGGTCTGACCGCCTTTGCAGTCTCTCTAAATAAAGTTATACATACCATCTATATTTGGGGAGATCAAAGGAAAGACCTGAGAAAGAAATGAGATTTCTCTTTTTACCAAAAAACCAGACCTGTAGCATTCAATATGTTTTTTTGGTAAAAAGAGAAATCTCATTTTTAAAACAAGATGTTCCTGAAAAAACAAAGATCAGCCCCTTGGTTTGTACTGCTTTGAAAGTGCTGTTTTTCTTCCCTTCTGCGGGCTCAACCTCAACATATTCCTCCAGGTATATGCTAATATAGAACCCACAGTAACAGTTCAAGCTGCTTCAAGATCTTATTTGTCTAGTGACAGTTGAAAGATGACTGCCATTTCAAATGTATTTTAGATAATGCACCTGATACCAAATCTCTCTGCTACAAAGCTCCTGTACCTTAGCTCCCATCCACAGTGAACTCCATTGTAATTACCCTAGTTAACATCTCTTTATTGCAGTTCAAGTGCTTAGGCTCTCAAGATTGGTTTTGTAAATTAGGTGAAAGAACACAGAGACCTGAGAAACAGCAAGACTACACCCGCTGGAGTAACTTGTACGTTAATAGTTGTATTGAGTGCAAAATCTCCTAAGAACACTTGCTCCAAAACATCATAGATCTTGTATCCCTCCTTGCAATCCAGGATACCCAGTAGTGCTAAATTGGTTGCGAAAGGTCTTGGCATTCCATCCGTGCCATTGTTCATAACCGCTATGGCAAACTGTCCGTTGAACAGGATTCTCTTCCATACTTCAAAATGACGCCACTGTCAAATAAAAATATATTGTGGGGATTCATTTTCATTGTCCTTGCATCATCATTTCTGAAACTGGATACATGGAAGTCACACACATCCCTTTGAGCTTACAATACTATTCACAGAAACTGTCACCACTATATAATTAACTTAAAAGTAGCACTATTATTAGTTTGCACTTAAGCTGAGTGAAATCCCTGTGAGATAGCTGTGATGGGGGTACAGACCTGATGCAAATGAACAAAATATGGGCCATCTCTCCTAGCTATTAATTCCCTCAGAGAATAGAAGTGAGAGGTGCTGCTTTAGGGATTCACTGGATTCTAGATGTTACTTATACTGCAGCTAAAAGTATCTAAGGGTATGTCTACACTGCAATAGAACACCTGTGCCTGGCCCATGCCAGTTGACTCAGGCTCGCAGGGCTATAAAATTGCAGGGTAGATGTTTGGGCTCGGGCTAGAGCCCAGGCTCTGGATCCCTCCTCCCTTGTGGGGTCTCAGAGCTCAGGCTCCAGCCTAAGCCCAAATGTCTACCCTACAATTTTACAGCCCCGCAGCCTGAACGCTGCAAGCCTAAGTCAGCTGAGAAGGGCTAGTGGCTGGGGTTTTATTGGTGTAGACATACCCTTAGGTACTGTAGACAAGTGCCTGCCCTGAACGTCTTACAGTAAGTAGACCTTCTACAGCCAAATAAGACTGTCTTAAGAAAATATTACATCTTGCTGTGTTTGGCAGCATAAATCTGCTCACATTTTTACATCACAACAATGGAAGGTATGCAGGGATCAAAATGCTGACTATTCCAGGTGTTTTAAAAATGTAAGCAAGCTGTTATTGATATATTTTTTATAATCTTATGAATTTGTTCTGTGATGGACACTTATGCTTATTAATAAAGAGCATCTTTTGTTTATTTTTTTGGGGGGGGGAGATAATCTATAACTTTCTCCCAGAATAGGTGAAGGTGGAATGTAGTAAAATGAGTAAATGAGCTCTGATTCTGACAGACTAGCCTAAAAACTTGAAGCCATGGCCAGATAGCTTTGTGAAAGAACTGAATGGCACACACTGATCTTTATATGTTCTCCAGGTTGACCCAAATGTTCTCCCAATCAGTAGCTGTTGGTGCTGGATGCATGCATGCTCCAATATTCATTTCTAGTGTTGCTGATTTTGTGCATCTACTATGTTTTGCAACAGCATCAGTGCTGGTTTTGTGCACATTTTTTGCAACTATCTTACATAATGATCCTGCTTTTTCTATATTTAAAATTTTTTATTGCCTTTGTAGAACTAGAAAATTGCTAAAAATAAGGAAAATAGATTACTTCAATTTGGGTACGTCTACACTACGGGATTAGTCCGAATTTACGGAATTCGATTTTATGAAACCGATTGTATACATTTGATTGTATGCGGCCACAGTAAGCGGATTAATTCGGCGGTGCGCGTCCATGTACAAAGACTAGCGTCGAATTCCAGAGCGTTGCACTGTGGGTAGCTATCCCATAGCTATCCCAGAGTTCCCGCAGTCCCCCCCGCCCATTGGAATTCTGGGTCGAGATCCCAATGCCTGATGGGACAAAAAATATTGTCGCGGGCGGTTCTGGGAACATCCTCCCCCTCCCTCCGTGAAAACAACGGCAGACAACCATTTCGCGCCTTTTTTCCTTGTTGAACTGAGCGGACGCCATACCTCGGCAAGGATGGATCCCGCTCAGCTCAAGTTTGCAGTCATGAACATTGTAAACACCACGCGCATTATAGTGCAGTTTATGCTCAACCAGGACCAGAAAAGCCAGGCGAGGAGGAGGCGGCTACGGCAGCGCGGCGACGAGACTGATGCGGACATGGACATGGACACAGAATTGTCTCGCGCCACGGGCCCCGGCGCTTTGGAGATCATGTTGGCAATGGGGCAGCTTCTCGCTGTGGAACGCCGATTCTGGGCCCGGGAAACAAGCACTGACTGGTGGGACCGCATAGTGCTGCAGGTGTGGGACGATTCCCAGTGGCTGCGAAACTTTCGCATGCGTAAGGGCACTTTCCTGGAACTTTGTGACTTGCTTTCCCCTGCCCTGACGCGCCAGAACACCAAGATGAGAGCAGCCCTCACAGTTGAGAAGCGAGTGGCGATAGCCCTGTGGAAGCTTGCAACACCGGACAGCTACCGGTCAGTCGGTAATCAGTTCGGAGTGGGAAAATCTACCGTGGGGGCTGCTGTCATGCAAGTAGCCAAAGCAATCGTTGAGCTGCTGCTAAAAAAGGTAGTGACGCTGGGAGATGTGCAGCTCATTGTGGATGGCTTTGCTGCAATGGGATTCCCTAACTGTGGTGGGGCGATAGATGGAACCCATATCCCGATCTTGGCACCGGAGCACCAGGGCAGCCAGTACATAAACCGCAAGGGGTACTTTTCTATGGTGCTGCAAGCAATGGTGGATCACAAGGGACGTTTCACCAACATCAACGTGGGATGGCCGGGAAGGGTTCATGACGCCCGCGTCTTCAGGAACACTAGTCTGTTTAAACGGCTGCAACAAGGGATTTACTTTCCAGACCGGAAAATTACCATTGGGGATGTTGAGATGCCCATCGTTATCCTTGGGGACCCAGCCTACCCCTTAATGCCGTGGCTCATGAAGCCATACACAGGCAGCCTGGACAGTACTCAGGAGCGGTTCAACTACAGGCTGAGCAAGTGCAGGATGGTGGTAGAGTGTGCCTTTGGACGTTTAAAAGGTCGCTGGCGCTCGTTACTGACTCGCTCGGACCTCAGCCAAACCAACATCCCCATTGCTATTGCAGCTTGCTGTGTGCTCCACAATCTCTGTGAGAGCAAGGGGGAGACCTTTATGGCGGGGTGGGAGGCTGAGGCAAACCGCCTGGCCGCTGATTACGCGCAGCCAGACACCAGGGCGATTAGAAGAGCACACCAGGAAGCGGTGCGCATCAGAGAAGCTCTGAAAACAAGTTTCAGTGCTGCCCAGGCTCCTGTGTGAAAGTTATGTTTGTTTGTCCCTGTTGAAAACCCGCCCACTTGATTCACTCATTCCCTGTAAGCAACCCACCCTTCCCCCTTCCCCCTTCGATCCCAGTTTTATTTAAAAAAAAATAAAGTCAGTGTCGTTTTCAAATTACAAATCAAGAACTTTTTATTAACGGGGGGTAATGAACATAGGGAGAGAAATAACCAGGTAGTCCGGGTGGGGTTTGGGAGGAGGGTAGGAGTGAAGGAACAGGGCAGGAACAACATTCAAAATAATGAGAGCCTTTTGCTCGGGCTCTCTAATGGGGTGGACTGGCAGGTTGCACGGAGCTTCCCCCCCCGCGTTCTTACACGTCGGGGTGAGGAGGCTACGGGACTTGGGGAGGGGGGAGGGCGGTTATAGAGGGGCTGCAGCGGCACCCGGTAATCCGGCAGCTGCCGTTCCTGGAGCTCCACCAGACGCCGGAGCATGTCTGTCTGATCACGCAGCAGCCCCAGCGTTGCATCCCGCCACTTCTCCTCTCGGGCGTCCCTCCTCTCCTCGCGTTCGTCCCTTCTCTCCTCACGTTCATCCCTTTTCTCCTCCCGTTGGTCCCTCATGTCCTCCCGCTGGTCCCTCTTCTCCTCACGGTCACTGGCCTCTTGACGGAATTTCAATACAGTCTCCTTCCAATCGTTAAAATTAGCTCTCTCATCCCGGGTCGACTGCATTATTTCCGAGAACATATCGTCTCGGGTGCGCCTCTTTCGCCTCCTTATCTGGGAGAGCCTTCGTGCTGGGGGCGGGAGGATGGAAGAATTTGCAGCTGCAGTAGGAGGGAAAAAAAGGAGAGAAGTATGTAAAAAGATACATTTTATAGAACAATGCTTATACTCTTTCACGGTGAACACTTTTCACATTACATAGCAATGTACAAGGTCGCTTTTTGCATCTTATATTGAGTGCCCGCGGCTTTGGTGTTAGAGATCACAGCAGACGCAGGGCCGGGCAACAGATTTCGGCTTGTATGCAGCCATGGTAAGCCATTGTCCTGCTGCTTCTGCATTAAATCAGCGCCCTCCTTTCCCATAGCAAGCAAAGCCCTTTACGTGCTGCGGTTTCCCTGTTACCGTGCAGCATCAGATAACATAACAACCACCCCCCACCCACCCATTCAATTCTGTGGGATGACCCCCTCCCCCCACCACGTGGCTGGTACCATGGAAGATCCATGCAGATCGCAAACTAGCCCCCCCATCCACTTCTGTGGGATGATCGCGTTACCCCTCCCCCCACCACGTGGCTGGTATCAGGGAAGACCCCTGCTAGCCAAACGCGAAAAACTCAGCGACATTATCCACCCCCTCCCCCCCGCCCGCTTGGCTAACTGCAGGGAAAGATTTCTTTTCAGCTACAGGCAAACAGCCCAGTAGGAACGGGGCCACCTCTGTCCCCCTAATTACATTCCCATATCTCAAACAGGTTACCCTGAACGATATCACTCTCCTGAGGATAACACAGCAAGATAAAGAGCGGATGTTGCTTGAATGCCAGCAAACACCGGGACCATACGCTGCCAAGCTTTGTCAAGCAATGATACCGGATTACTTGCTGCTAGCATGGCGCGGTCAAGTGTCCTACCATGGAGGACGGAATAAGGCTGCCCTGCCCAGAAACCTTCTGGAAAAGCTTTTGGAGTACCTCCAGGAGAGTTTCATGGAGATGTCCCTGGAGGATTTCAACTCCATCCCCAGACACGTTAACAGACTTTTCCAGTAGCTGTACTGGCCGCGAATGCATCCCAAGTCCCCAGGGCAAATTAATCATTAAACAAATACTTGTTTTAAACCATGTTTGATATATTTGAAAAGGTACACTCACCAGAGGTCCCTTCCAGGGGGTCTGCGATGCCGCCTTGGGAGGGTTCGGAGGGCACTTCGGTCAGGGTCAGAAACAGCTCCTGGCTGTCGGGGAGAATGGAGTGCTGTGTGCTCTCCACAAGTTCGTCCTCCTCCTCCTCCTCCTCTTCCCCGTCCGCAGATTCGTCATGCAACGATGACATTAACCCCTCCTCGGAGTCCACGCTCAGGGGTGGGGTAGTGGTGGCGGCCCCTCCGAGAATTGCATGCAGCTCATCGTAAAAGCGGCATGTCTGCGGCTCTGCCCCGGACCGTCCGTTGGCCTCCTTCGTCTTCTGATAGGCCTGTCGGAGCTCCTTCACCTTTATACGGCACTGAATGGAGTCCCGATTGTGGCCTCTCTCCATCATCCCCTTGGAGATCTTGTCAAAGATCTTTGCATTCCGTCTCTTGGAACGCAGTTCTGCGAGCACTGAATCCTCTCCCCATATGGCGATCAGATCCAGTATCTCGCGTGTGGTCCATGCTGGTGCTCGTTTGCGGTTGTCGGCCTGCATCGCTACCTGTGCTGCTCAGCTCTGTGTGGTCACCTGTGCTCACCAGGCTGGGCAGACAGGAAATGAAATTCAAAAGTTCGCGGGGCTTTTCCTGTCCAACTGCCCAGAGCATCCGAGTTTAGATTGCTGTCCAGAGCGGTCACAATGGTGCACTGTGGGATACCTCCCGGAGGCCAATACCTTCGAATTCCGTCCACACTAACCCTAATTCGAACCGGCAATGTCGATTTCAGCGCTACTCCCCTCGTCGGAGAGGAGTACAGAAACCGATTTTAAGAGCACTTTAAATCGAATTAAATGGCCTCGTTGTGTGGACGGGTACAAGGTTAATTCGCTATAACGCTGCTAAATTCGAACTAAAATCGTAGTGTAGACCAGGCCTTTGAGTGCTACAAGTAAGTTTTTTTACCTGGAAAAAAAAAATTCCATTGCCCTAGAGCCTGTATCTATTCCAATGCTGTTAAGTGTTACAATTTTTTCTTGACTATGTGCCAACTGTATGAAGTTCCTTGGTTCTGCTTTGTGCCTGTGCAGGTACATGGTAGATACAATTCTATACTTAATCTGTAAGAATATGTTTATACTTTCACTTCATCCACTGTTGTCAATTATATGATTACCCACCCATCTTTCCAGCAGTTCCAAATAATTTTCCATAGTGAGTAAAACAATCAAAAGTTCTGCTTACTTCTAATCTCTTTCTACACATGGGTCCTATTTATCCAGTGTCTCATTCAAACTATCACATAAGACATTTTTCTTGATGTGATTCTAGGCTTCTAAATTAATTTGCCATTCCAGACAGTCAGGACCAAACTCTTCCCTATATTCTATTGTACTCTATTGTTAAAGCCCTATATATTTCATCTGATGAGCAGCTGGAGTGTTGGGCACAATCAGGGCACAGATATCAGAGAGTAGGTTGCAGGTAGGAAAAGCTCAGCATAGTTCTTACAGTCAGGAGGACAGATGTATAACTCGTGCAGTTGCACTAGCATAACCAAGGGAAGAATTTGGCTTAAATAGTTAGGAATTTGTCTGCTCTTGGGAAGTTTCTCTTCAAACCTCACAGCCTTAGCCTATCATATGCAATATTTGGGGATTGAGAGTGCAGCAGGGTGGAGACATCAGCCTGGGAAGGCCACAAGGTATGACATTGGCTACAAAGGCCACATGGTCTCACCTTATCATATGAGCCCAAGGCCCATCACCAAAATCTCAGGTCTTTTATCTCTCGGAACCATTGCTCTTAACTGCACTGGAAACCGGCTGCAAGTTGTGATGAATAACCAATACCACAGTTAGGAACTAAATACATTCCTACTTAACCCACTGTGGCTTGAAGATGCTGCAAGGAAGGCAAAAAACTCTCTGGTCCTCCGCCAATTGACCCATGGGCGAAAAAATTCCTTCCTGACCCCCTAATCAGGTGATCAGCTAGACCTGTGGCATCTGTCAGGCTGGGTTCCCAATCTCATTTTGGGTGGGTAGAGTGGGCTGCTGGAACGGAGCTGAAAGAGGCTCCACGTGGTCCCTGCACTGGGCTAAATAGTGGGAGATGAGGAATGCTGGCCAATCAGCACCCCTCTCTCCCAGCTGGTCAATGGGTGCCAAAGACTCCCAGTGGGAGGAGTTACCTATTGTCCCTTGGCAAGTGTCTCCCTCTATTGCTACTGGTACTGTCCCCTTTTCACTGCCAGCCCCATCAATTTCTCCCACCCGTTGATGCGGATGGGTGGCATTTTGCAGCAGCTAAAGATTGTGTAATTCCATTCTACTGCATCCATGTAACACCACTGTGTCAACTCTGTTGATGTCAGTGGGATTGTTTACTTAATTGAGAACACCATGTGACACTGCATCCATTAAGATTATAGTAAGTTTCCAGATACCTTTTAATCTCTGAAGAGAGAACATTTATGTGTTTAACGAAATCAACTCTTAAAATTGACAAGGCTAGAATGTACACATCTTTTGCTTTGTGTAACTATTAAGAGATTGAGACATCTCAGTAATGTGGTAATCCTGAAACAATTGTAGTTTTATCATTATGTATGTATGGGTAGAGACCAACCTAGGCAGAGGTGAAGAGTATTTACCATAGCAGCATTTGCTGATGGTTATGCTATAAAATACTAGCTTTCCCATTTTATGTGCGGCTCTCATGCTGGATATGATGAGAGTTCAGGCTCTCATACTGGATATGATGGTAAAATGAACTGACCCACTTTCCCCCATCCACCTTTTGAGATTCTTGGGACTCTCTCTAGAGCCCAAAAGCACTCTAAGCAGGTATTGTGATCAACCCGCAGATCTAGAGGAAAGTCACACAAATAAGGACAAAAGTTACTCGGAAGCAGAGGCAGAGAAACTCAATAAATTGCCACTTGAATTACACTGTTCTTGAATCCAAATTGATATTGGATGAAGTGATGTTCTCAGCCTCCAAGAAAGGAAAACATCATATGAAGCCTAAACGGCTGTATACATCAGCACAAAAACTGATAGAATAAAAAAACGCTAACAAAATTCAGACTGGATGTAAGCTGGTGCAACTCCTATGGAAGTGTCTTGGCCAAATTCACTAGTGATGTAATTGGCAGTGTAAGTTACTTATGTGTAAACTGGTCAGAAAATGGGTGTAAATTCCATGCATATGTATCCAATGAATGTGTAACCTATGTATGCAGAGAGGGAGGGGGAGGAGAGTGTGGCAGGAAAAGTAATTAATAATAGGAGTGTGTAGATTAACACATCTTTCCTCAACCTTTCCAGCAACATTAAATAAGTGATTAAAAACAAATCACTACAACTTAAGTTTATTACCAAAGGACTGGAAAGGCTGTTTTAAAAATGAAAAATTCTGAAGCTTCCTTTCTTGGGAAAATATAAGATAAAGTTCATATTGCTAAGTGTGAGTTTCTGGCAGAGCTTGGTGATGAGGCATAGCAGAACCATCATTTAAAAACCAAAATAAACAAAAATATAGAGAGTAGACAACTAGCAAATTGGGTACCTGCATAATGCGCTGTCCCTGAATCCCCAGAGAATCTTGGTTTATATAAATCAACAGCTTGTTTTGCAAGATGTACTTGGCATCCTCAGAGATTGTCCTTAAATCACTGGACATAAAGAGAGGGGCTGCCAGGATTGCCCACAATGCCATCTGCACTTTTGACTGCTCATAACTCAGGCCAAAGTTACCAATAATCAGCTGAAATAAATCAGATACTGTTAAATGAAACTGTCTGTATTGTAGTAGCGTCTAGGAGCCCTAATCACAAACCAAGATCCCAATGTCCTGGCACATGACATGGGCTCTTAGGGGTACTGCAAATGTGACTCTCTTAAAAGAATGATAATGTACACCAAAAGCCAACTACATTACAATTTAGCGCATGATCCTGCAAACCCTCTATGTGCAGAAATCTTACTGAAGTTAATAGTTGAAAGCTTGCAGAACTGGACTGTTACTTGTATTGTTATACAACATTTGTCCCAAAATGCTTACAGCATTAATTGGGTTTCAGAATGACAAAATCCTGTTTCTATAATACCTCTGTGCAGACTTGCAAAATTATCTTAAATTTACCAGCCCATCAATAAAATGTACTTCTCTCCCTTTACACCCCCAGGGTGAGTGAGCAATTCAGATTTTGAAAGGCTACCTTAATTGCCTCCCTTTGACTGTAATATATTTGTTTAAATGTTTACCAATAGTTTTCCGCTAGGCTATTTTGGAGAGCAGTTTTGGGTAATTAATTACGCATCTACCTCAAGTGTGCTCCCAGCCAGGGTCACACATAGTTCCATTTTGCCACCCTTCCTCTTAAACATGTTTGTGTCACAACTTGAAGAGACCATGAAGCATTCTGGACGTTCATGCCGTTGGCATTCTGATTATTATTAAGGGTAGGATTCTGTCACAGAGGTCAAGAATTCTGTTACTTTCTGGGACCTCCGTAACTTCTTCTGGGGCAGGGCTGGAGCAGCTGTCAGCCTCAAGGCTTCTGGAGCAATGTGGCTGCTGGAACAGCTGACCGGCGGCCAGCCCCAAGGCAGCCGTAGCAGCAGCCGTGGCCAACACCAGGCCCACCAGAACAGCTGGCTGGCAGCCAGTCCTTGGGCTTAACATTTTAGTTGGGTTTAATAAAGGAAGGCAAAAACTATGCCCTCAAGCAACACAGCTACTTATAGGACAACTTGAAGTGGGAGCCTGATAAACCAGGAGGCTTCGCAGCTCCTGAATGCTAAGCACTGAACTGCAGGAAAACCCTCTCCTCTGGTAAACCATCACCAAAGGCTGTGGTCTTTTTTATTGCTATGATGGAACAGAGACTGGTAAAGCATTGCAGTAAGTAAACTGCAAAGTATAAATCACCTTGGTGGTATAACAATCCAACTGTATGTTTTCATGGTCAAAAAGTAACTGCTATGAATTTGGGGCCTTTGCTGCACAATGTGAAGGTCTCCACTACGTATTTGGGGCTAAATCCCCAGCAGCAACAAAGCAGAGTTCAGCACCGCTGAGAGGAGGCAGCAAAAGTACCTTCATCCTGGAGCTGGCTAAGGACTGAACTGTCCTTCAGTGCAAGTTAGACTAGCCTGAGACCTGCTCCAGCTTGTAACAGTCTCTTGGGATTGCTGAAGTGCAGCATGCTCCAGCCCTACTCTCTAGGCTGGGAAGGATGATACAGAGCCAATGTAGCCAGCCCTAAATCATCTGAAGATTCTTCCATGCCAAGACAATCCTCTGCTGTCCATTTAAAGAAACTTTTAAGGTTTCTTTGCTACATTCCAGTGGCACAAAGAGGCCTTACCGTGGGCCAAGATTTAACAAAAAAGTTGCAGTCTTTCTTTATTATGCATAGCCGGCTCTGGTGTTCCACACCTTGGTCAGACTTCAATGTGCTTTACTCAGGAATATCCTTGCAGGCCACTTGGATGCTTTACCTGTGCTGAATGTGCTGTGGAGTGGGTTAGTGTGAGTAAATTACACCAGTGCTCCATTCACTACACTGGTTTTCATTCTGCTGACAGGTGAAATTTAAATGACCGGATTTTTAAATTTCTGAAGCGCTATCTAATTTTGAGACTTGCAACCTGAAAGAATGCTGCTTGTACCACCCAGTTGGATGAGAAACTGAAGAGCTCTTGTTGACATTCCCTCGGTTTGAACTCTTAAGAACAGGAGGCAAGACAGTCACCATGGAAGCTCCCCAGCTGTAACTTGCTCCCTCTGATGCCCAACAACTTTGCTGGTACTGAGAGCATCCTGCAAGGTTCATCTTCCTGAACAAATATCAGTTTGATCTCAAGACAAATCTATAGAGGGATTTTCTACCCAGTGGCTGGGGTGGCTAACAAGGGGATGGCTATTATGTTAGATATTTATTTTTAATATAGGTAATGAACCCAAGGGCCCCAGTGAAGAGGCATTATAATTTTAGTAAGAAAAGCTTTTTTACCACACTAATACTTGGCATTCATGTAGAACATCTTTCACTAGATGATCTGAAGGCATTTTACAAACATTAATTCCTAGAAAAAAATTTAAGGTAGCAAATATGTACCTACTGATTTAAACCAAAAATATTAGAACATTAGTTATTTACAAAATGTTTAATAGGAAATTCTGAGTTAAGATTAAAAACCATTTTGGCTTGAGATCCATGTGTAATTTCTGGCTGAATTTTTTTTCCTGAGATAGTTAAATGTGAACACTGTCTATATCAGATTTAAATGCAAAGACAGTGCAACCTTAACTACTGAGCTGCAACTACATCTCTATACTCATCTCATGCTATAAATACCTCTAATGGTATTATACCATTTTGAAGATGGTTAAGTTGAGATAAAAAGAATGATGCAGTGAGTCAGTGATGGAGGCAGGAGTAGAACCCAAGAGTTCTGACTCTGTCCCCTGCTCTAACTGCTGGACATGTTTTCTATGCAGAAGTGCATAGTATCAGTCTTGTCCATTGGCTGTTCACAGCTGTCTTTTAGAAAGTGTTGCTAAATTACCTTTTTATCAGGGTCTATTTAAATTTCAACAGAGAACAAAATATTAAAAAGATAACATCACCATATCTGGATCATTCCATCTTCCTGGGCCAGCTGCAGGTTGCAGTTTATCCTGGTTATTTCCATACCACTCAATAATATTTAGAACACTCTCCCAGGAATCCTGGATGTCACCAAAATTTCTCCAGAGGTTACAAATTTCACCAAGTACGGTATAATTTACCTTAATAAAAACGTAAGTAATATATTTATATGTATACTACATATGTGATCATCACATCCATGAAATAAATTATTTTATTTCTATAGCCACTGAATAAACTATATTTATTCTGCACCTTTGACCTGTTTCCTGTGCCAGGATTGCTACTGCCATTATAAATCTCTGAGCAACTTCGACAGCTCCCATTCTCGGCTGCCTCCTGTTCTCCCTCTTCCCTCCTTTCCCCTCTTATTCTTCTGCTGCTTTCCTACCAACACTAATTGCTGAGTGGTGGGGCTGCAATAGCAGAAGTCAACTCTCCCCATTATGACACAATCATTTGGTGCATAATTAACTGGATCACTAGGCTTCAGAACTGGAACTACTAGGCTGTTAAATATCATGTTATGAGCTCTCAGACAAACAAAAGTAGGCGGGGGAAGGACAATGTATATAAATACTGTTTTGTTACAGTTTATACTATATTTAAGTGGTATTTTCCATCACCAAATTCACAAAGGTATTGATATAAAACATTTTAAAAAACCAATAAGCTGACTTGTTCTTCAGAAAAGCAAATAGGGTTTTCTAAATTTCTAAAGGAGTAAAATGTTCCCTAGCACAGAACATTAATCTGTGTTGTTCTCAAACAATTTTTTCCAAAGGAAGAACAACTGATTTTAAGACAGTGGTTTAGTTGCCATTTGTAAACTGAGAAGAGCAGACACCTTTGCCAGGCTATTTTATTTTCAAATGTCATACCCATAATCTGAATAGGAGAGACTGGTATCTACAATGTACAGCTTTCTCCTATAAGCATCTGAAAAGCAGAAGACTTTGGTATTTCATTAGTGCAGTGAGGTTGTTCATCTAACAAGGTGGTGCCAGTATGCAGAAATGAATGGAATAGAATAGGACTAGCCTGGCTGGTGTGCAGTTCATTCAAATAAGTTCCAGCCATTTGTCAAGAGGTCCCAGTTAGCTAAATACTGTCAGCTAAAGAGTAATAAAATAAAATCAGACAGTGGAGATACCTTTGGGGGAAGCCCTCCTTCATAGGCTGGCCAGCTACATGAGTAAGCGATAGGTCTTCCTGTTTTATTCAGAGCAATGCTCATCTTTGGGTAGCCTAAACAAAATTGAGCATTGGGTAGTAATGCAAGGCAATATTAACATATTACATAACAATAGTAATAGTGTTCTAGGTTTTTCACTTGCTGTTGTTTTACAAAGATAAGAGTGGAGACTCTTCTTTGGTGAATTACATATGGAACGGGAATTATATCTGGAACATGGCTAATTAAAGGTTTCCTTTACAAAGAGCTTATAGTTACAATTTATGATCATGCCTGCCCCAAACTGACTGTTTCTGCAGATGTAAGAAAAAACTTTTTGTATATTCCTGTTTTCAAGTTATTCATCAAGAGGCAGATTTTTTCCAAAATAGATGTGGGATTGGAATAATCTTATAGTTCTGAACCAGTGTTTAAGAAAAGAGCTGAATGGCATAGTAGCATTGTACTGTGTTGCCATTAAGGAAGTCTGGGTTTGGAAAAGAACCAAGGACTCTCCTTCTTTAGGCCAGCAGAAAACTGAACATCTTGAAGAGATTATGTTCCTGAAAACCCTTACACATGTGAATACGTTTTTGGGAAAAGAGGTGCTGCCAGTACAGGATCTTGCCCCCTCAGTATCTTTCATTGCTAAGCACCTACTATAACAATCTGGAAGCAGAGTCCTCTTTACCCTATCTGAGACTTACCTATTTAAAACAAATCAGAGTCACAATTTTACAAACAGTCTCCATTAGCACTCATTATATACATACAGAATGTAGGTTTCAAAACAGTTGGCTTTGTAACACCTATTTTCTTGTGCTTATAAAACTTTATAAAAAAATGTACTGTTGTAATAATTTGGCCTCTAAACTTACTCTAATTGTGAGCTCAATTGTAAGAAGTGAAAGTTCATAATGTCACAACAACAACATATATAGTAGAATCTCAGAGTTAGGAACACCAGAGTTATGAACTGACCAGTCAACCACACACCTCATTTGGAACTGGTAGTACACAATCAGGCAGCAGTGGAGACAACAACAACAAAAGCAAATACAGTACAGTACTGTGTTAAAAGTAAACTTCTAATGAAATAAAGGGAAAGCAGCATTTTTCTTCTGCATAGTAACGTCTCAAAACTGTATTAAGTCAATGTTCAGTTGTAAACTTTTGAAAGCACAACCGTAACATTTTGTTCAGAGTTATGAACATTTCAGAGTTACGAACAACCTCCATTCCTGAGGGGTTCGTAACTCTGAGGTTCTACTGTAACAATAAATGGTGATGGGAAAAGGTGCAAAAGGGAGACAGACTGTGCTAGTCGAAACAAAAATGCTTACACTGATATAATCCAAGGACTGTGTTAAGAACATGCCTCGCAAACAAGAGAAGTGTGGAACTGGAAATCAATGGACCAAAACTGGTGTCAGAAATTATGCCTGACTGCTGGACAAAATAATAAGGGGATGGGGGGGATTTCACCCTTCATTCCCTTTTTAAAAGAAAAGACTTTGGGGGGAAAACTGCCTGCAGGCTAACAACCACTGGTGACTGGTAGATGAGAGGACTGGAAGAAGCAAGCTTTACCATGAAGGCTGTCTCCTGGGACTCACTGTTACACCACTGGTCCTTCATTGTCCTAATCCTGAGGGAGCTCATGATGAGACAGGGCCACAGAGAGAGGGACCCAAAGGACATCACCACCTACACTAACTAAATCCTGAATATCACCTGGGATGTGAGGCTTTGTCACCCCTGCCCATATCCCTTGTTTCTTCTCTTTCCTATCCTCCTTCTTTTGCCATCTGTCTAATAAAAGTCTGTCTTAGCTGGCCAAGACCATATATTTTCCAACACTGCTATAAGCCTGTGACCAAAGAGGCAGGTGAAAGCAATGCAGTAAACAGGATGATGCTGGTACAAGCTTGCCAGGTCACAAAGTGGCTAACTAGATATTTTCCATGCCTGTGTTTCTCTAGGAGTGAGATAGCAAGTGAGAGTCAACACCAGGGCCAGAAGCTGCATTTTCTGCCTTTCCTATTCTTTTCTCTCCTTGTTTGTGTGTGTTTGTTTTGTTTTGTTTTTTAGAAAATGGGATCTGACTTTAACAACAACAGCAGCAACAGCTCCTGCCCATCTCAACTAACTTTTTCTTGTTTCCCTAAAAGGACAGTTTTTAACTAAAAGACTTTCAAACTGTTTTTTTTTTCTTTTAGTAACTCTAAAGCTAAAGGGAAAGGGAATAAGGGATATTGTTAAAATAAAACATTTATTTCATAGTTTACATAACTGTGTTCCTTCTTTTTTTATATCTTTAATAAAAGGTTAAAAATATTTTATTAGTGTGTTTGTCATGGTACGAGGCAGGCTGAGGTCTCTGTATTCCAAACCCCCAAACTATGTTAACTGTTAATGTTGGACAGTGACAGAGTCATATTAACACCCTTGACACTCTGGACCTCTTTATTCCCTCAACATTAATACAACAGTGCCTTAATAGACAAAAATATTCAATGCTTCGTATTTGACCCCAAACTTTTTTATTTATATTTTTGGAGCTCTAGCAAAATCCCTTGATCCATTCTGTGTTATCAGTGAGTGGAAAAAATATATTTTTCTGTTGTCTTAAAAAAACCAGAAGCCTTTGACAACACTTTTTGAACAGGGCTTCAGCACAAATGGTTGACTTTTACAACTTGGGAAGCAGGCCATCATTCTCATTGAGGACTAGTATCTTTGCTTTGTTTGAGTAAGCTGAATTTGGTTGAACAAATTTATGACTATTTTAAAACTTACTAGGCCACAAGCACTAGAACACTATGCTAAGGCTACAGATCTGAACTTAAACATAGGGAGATGCACTGCACATCTTTTGAGGGTGCTCAGGATCTGTTATGTGGAGTTTTAAAAATCTTTCACCTGAAGCATCATTTATTGGCTGCAATTTGAGGCAAGATACTAGATATGATGGGCAGACATGACCAATATTCCTATTAAAATGCTATATTGAAAACGAGAAGGAGACTGAGAGGAGAGATGGGGAGGCTGTATGAAGCAGACCCAGAATGAGAGGGGCACAATCCTGTTGACTTCAGCTGGAAGTTTGAGTGCTCAAGGACTGCAAAACAAGGGCCTTATTTTGAATCCTGTTTCTTGAGTAGCTACTTAAAATGAGCTAAAAGCTGCATTATGGAGGGGATGGGCAGAAACTTCATTCAGATAAAACAAGATCATGAGACATCACAACTCAATATTGAGCTTAACGAATCTAAATTTAGATTCACCCAAAACTAATAAACATATAAATAGAAATTATTTGGAGATGAAATAACAGGGATGAAAAGCAAACCTACTACTTCACAGAACTTGAAGATTTCACAGGCTTTTTAAAAAATGGAATATCCAAGTTTAAGAAGCTTCATTTAAAAATAAAACAAAACTCCTGAGCCAGTCTTTCCCTTGTTCAAAGATTAATCCTAAGAAACAAACCTATTGCTTTAACAGATGAGTTGGAATAGCAGCCATCAAGCTTCAGCATGTCAACTTCCCATTCTGCAAATGTTTTGGCATCTGTATCAATGGTGTCCAGTGTGGTCCCAGGGTAACCATTGCAGGTGTAGTTACCCATGTCACTATAAATTCCAAATTTCAGCCCTTTTGAATGTATCTGGTAAAGCAAATGAAAGTGATTCTGATTAGTTTATGATTCCAGTGTATTTGTCTTCTAATACCCATTTAACTAAATCTCTCTTCTGTTTGTTAAACATCTTTATTACTTTTCTGAAGTTAGATTTCTCTTGGATGCTCTCGTGTGGTCTCTGCCTATTTTGGCAATGATGTTCTGAGAGCCTTTGCATACCAGAGTCCTAAAAAGCTGATTGTTGTGCAGTAATGGCTGCTTTGGATTCATGATGAAAAATACACCTCTACCCCGATATAACGCGACCCGATATAACATGGGTTCGCATACAATGTGGTAAAGCTCTGACATGCTGCTCTGAGCAGCATGTTAAGGGTGCCGGGCCGGGGCCGGGGGGTTGGATAAGGGGCAGAGAGTGTCGGGGGCAGTCAGGGGCTCCCCCACCCCAGGGTCTAGGAGGCAGGAGCTGTGGGGGGGGGGGCAATTTTAGGGGCCCCGCAGTCCCAGAGTGGCCCGGAGGATTAGCGGGGTCCTGGAGCAGCCCGCTCCACTTCCCTCGCCCCGGCCCCAGCCGTGTCGCTCGGGGGAGGAGGCTTGGGGGAAGAGATCCCCCCTGCACTCACCGGCAGCAGCGGAAGCGGAGCAGCCCGGCCCCAGCCCGCTCCACTCCGCCAGCTCCCAGCCACAGCGCTCCGCTTCCTGCCGCAGGTGAGTGCGGGACCTTTCCCCAACCCACCCGCCCCAGCGACATGGCTGGGGCCAGGGCAAGGAAAGCGGAGCGGGCTGGGGCCACATCGCTCCGCTTCCCGTCGCAGGTGAGTGCGGGGGGCGTCCTTTCCCCAACCTCCCCGCACTCACCGGCAGTGGGAAGCGGAGCAGCCTGGCCCCAGCTCGCTCTACTCCGCCAGCTCCCAGCTGCGGCACTCCGCTTCCCGCTGCAGGTGAGTACGGGGGGCGTCCTTTCCCCAACCTCCCCGCACTCACCGGCAGCGGGAAGCGGAGCGCCGCAGCTGGGAGGTGGCAGAGTGGAGCAGGCTGGGGCCACGTTGCTCCGCTTCCCGCCGCTGCCGGTGAGTGCCTGTCAGGGGGCGGTGTGTGTGGATAGGGGTCGGAGCAGTCAGGGGACAGGGAGCAGGGGGGGTGGGGGGGGGGTGGGGTCCGGGGGGTGATTAGGGACAGGGGTCGCTGGAGGGGGCGGTCAGGGAACAAGGAACGGAGGGGGGGGGCAAAGCAAGGTCGATATGACGCGGTCTCACCTATAACGCGGTGGGATTTTTTGTCTCCCGAGGACTGCGTTATATCGGGGTAGCGGTGTATAATTAAAAGGTTAATTACTTGGAGTAATATGTTGCCTTTCATGCAAGGATCTCAAAACAGTTCACAAGGATTAGGATGTAGGTAAGCATTGTTATACACATTTGGTAGAAACAAACCAGACGGGTTAAGTGACTTACCCTATGCTGCACAGTAAGTGGCACAAGTAGGAACAGAAACCAGGAATTGTGGCTCCCAGTTCTCTATGCTAACCATTAGATCCCTGCCTCTCTGCAAAATATGGCTTTCATTCCAAATACACACTACGGCTCCATCCTGCAAACACACACATGCTTATCAGTGACTTCAGTGGAACTACCCAAATGTGTAAACTGGTAAGCACACGTGAAACTCTGCAGGATTGGGGCCTTGCTGGGTTCCACTGTACACAATCACATTGTGTAACTGACCCACTGCACAGAATAATGCATCTTTGCTCATTTGTAAATATATCTGCCTTCCTTTCAATTCTAACCCAGAGCATGTTAATATATTCCTAAGGAATAACATTGATTAACCCTAAGTGTCCACTGATCATCATCATATGTGCAGGCACAATGAAAATCCAATATGTATTTCCCTTAGAGATATGCGTAAAATCATTTACATGTATTACAATTAAGCTGTTCCCTGTAATTTTTCCAGCTAAGTAGCTTGACATTTATTAGTTGTCATTTAAGTGAATTCTGCAGTAAGTTATATGTATCCTTTTCTAAAAACAGTTTCTTTAAATAACTACGTTCAAAAGAAAATTGCATTTTTAGCACATCTGAGATACCACAGTGAGAAACTTGTGTTTAAGTACATGTATTTTACTTAACTTACATAATCAGCAAGGGCTTTAATACCACTTGGAAACCTATCTGGGTCTGGCTGAAGCCTGCCCTGGGAATCCCTTTCCTTTGCAGACCAGCAGTCATCAAGGTTCACATATTCATAACCCAGCTCCTTCCATCCATCTTCTGCCATCTTGTCTGCCATACTTTTGATCAAGTACTCACTGGTAAAAAACAGAAGATTGCATTAACAAAATTGTTGAAATGTTACATTTTGCTTATTTGTGTGTGTTTGCAGGAACCTCAAAGGGTCAGGACCTCACCTTTACATCTCCTCAGAAAAATGGCAATTCCAACCGAACAATGCCACTTCATACCTTGCTGGCTAGCCACTGATTCAGAACAGAGTCACAGGGAAAATGGCTCAATTCTGGTTCACCTACACTACTTCTTCCAGCTCCTGAAATTTTCTTTAAAGGTATCCCTTCCAGGTATTTAGTAACCTGTCCCTCCTTAGTCTATAATAGTGGTCACCAACTTGTTGATTGAGATCGACTGGTCGATTCTAGAGACTCTCCCTGTCGATCCCGATCTCTGGCGGTGTAGCAGGGTTGCTGCTAAGGCAGGCTCCCTGCCTGACCCGGCCCCACGTCGCTCCTGGAAGTGGCCAGTGTGGCCCCGCGGCCCCATGTGGGGGCAGGGGTCTCCGCGCACTGCTCCTGCCTGCAAGCACCACCCCTGCAGCTCCCAGTGGCCGGGAATGGCCAATGGGAGCTGCGGGGGCAGTGCCTACAGAGAGCAGCAGTGTGTGGAGACATGTGCCTCCCGCCCCCACCCCCAAGGGCCGCAGGGGCGCGTTGGCCCCTTCTGGGAGCGGTGTGGGGCTGGGGCAGGCAGGGAGCTTGCCTTAGCCTCGCTGCACCGCCACCCGGGATCCGCCCGAGGTAAGTGTCGCCCGGCAGGAGGCTGCACCCCAACCCCCAGCCCTGAGCCCCCTCCCAGAGCCAGCACCCCATACCCCCTCCTGTACCCCAACACCCTGCCCCAGCCCTGACCCCCACTGAGAGCCAGCACCCCATACCCCCTCCTGCGCCCTAACATTCTGCCCCAGCCCGGAGCCCCCTTCTGCACCCTAACTCCCTCCCAGAGCTTGCACCCTCACCCCCTCCTGCACCCCAAGACCCTTCTCCAGCCCTGAGTCCCCTCCCAGAACTTACACCCCTCATCTCCTCCTGCACCCGAACCCCCCGCCCCAGCCCTGACCCCTGCTCAGAGCCAGCACCCCGTAACTCCTCCTGCACCCCAACCCCCTGCCCCAGCCCAAAGTCCCCTCCTGCACCCAAACTCCCTCTCAGCGCTTGCACCCCTCACCCCCTCCTGCACCCCAACCCCCTGCCCCAGGCTCAGCCCGGAGCCCCCTCCCACACTGCGAACCCCTCGCCCCCAGCCCAGAGCCCGCACCCCGTCCCAAACCCCAACCCCCTGCCCCAGCCCGGTGAAAGTGAGTGAGTGGGAGAGTGAGTGACAGGGGGGGGGGGAGGAGGGGAGGGGGATGGAGTGAGCTGGGCTTCGGGGAAGGGGCGGGATAGATCCTGGGTTGCCCTTAAATTCAAAAAGTGATCTTGGGTGTAAAAAGGTTGTAGACCACTAGTCTATAAGATCTGAAGAGGTCAGTCTAACATGGTATGTTAAGGGGATAGAATAGGAATTGATCTTAGACTACTGTAGTCTACACAATGTGTAGTTCAGAATATTTGTATTGCTTTCAAGGTTCTGTAAAAGTGTGGCTTTTAGATGGACGTCTATCAATAGATGGGATTCTAAGAATAATTTTTAACATTTCAATAGCTGAAACATCTTTTGAAAGGATTATCCCCAGGATTATCTGGGGTGTTCGAAGAAACATTTTGGAAATCAAAAGTTGTATTTAATTTATATTATATGGTATAGTAATCTCATAGTACCCTGCCTTATAATCATTGGATTTAGAAACCTTCCCATTTTAAAGATCAACCATTGTTTTAGTTACTTAACAGGTAGAAAAAATGGGACAAAAAATTTCCATCTTCAGCTAGGTTCTTTGTCAGGGTTATAGAAGTGGCCAAAATATTTGTCTCCTTGGCTACTGCTGTGCAAGCATTACCAAGTTGATCATAAAACATTTCCTTTTCTGTGAATTATAGGAAAGTACTATGATCTTAACAATGTTAATACACTTAAGTATTTGACACACTTAGCCTTTTTAGTGTCAAGTCTAAAGTTCAGCTTGCTTTGCTTGTATTTATTAATACAAAACAATGAGGAATAGTCTCTCCCTCGGTTAATCTGAAGCAGGCTCTTAATAACATTTCTGAGATATAACAGTAGAGGGAGTTCTCTCAATATTTCCTAGCTGATTCTGTTCTGATTCTAGTTGTATACATGAACATTATTTCCTTCCTGTTGTAGAAACAGCATTTCCAGCTTCCTTTTTTTAGACAAATTTAGGCCACCTCCCAAAATGGCAGCAGTGAAACACTATGGTTTTGTCTCAATACCTTTCAAACTGGGAAACACAATGATCTAGCAAAAAAAACCGAGGAGTCCTTGTGGCACCTTAGAGACTAAGAAATTTATTTGGGCATAAGCTTTCGTAGGCTAGAACCCACTTCATCGGATGTATGAAGTAAAAAATACAGGAGAAGGTATAAATACATGAAAGGATGGGGGTGCTTTACCAAGTGTTAGGTCAGTCTAATGAGATAACACCAACCCAGGAACCAAACCCTGCTACAAACCCCGGTGCCAATTCTGTCCACATATCTATTCAAGGGACACCATCATAGGACCTAACCACATCAGCCACACCATTCGGGCTCGTTCACCTGCACATCTACCAATGTGACATATGCCATCATGTGCCAGCAATGCCCCTCTGCCATGTACATTGGCCAAACCAGACAGTCTCTACGCAAAAGAATAAATGGACACAAATCTGACATCAGGAATTGTAACATTCAAAAACCAGTAGGAGAACACTTCAATCTCTCTGGTCACCCAATAACAGACCTCAAAGTGGCAATTCTTCAACAAAAAAACTTCAAAAACAGACTCCAACGTGAAGCTGCGGAACTGGAATTAATTTGCAAACTAGATACCATCAGATTAGGCCTGAATAAAGACCGGGAGTGGTTGGATCATTACAAACCTAAACTTAATTTCCCCAATACTAATCTCGCCCTTGATACTCACACCTTCTTGTCAACTGTCTGTAATGGGCCACTCTCTTACCACTTCAAAAGTTATTTTTCCTCCCTTGGTATCCTGCTGTTAATTGATTTATCTCATTAGACTGACCTAACACTTGGTAAAGCACCCCCATGCTTTCATGTATTTATACCTGCTCCTGTAGTTTTTACTTCATACATCTGATGAAGTGGGTTCTAGCCCACGAAAGCTTATGCCCAAATAAATTTGTTAGTCTCTAAGGTGCCACAAGGACTCCTTGGTTTTTTTGCTGATACAGACTAACACGGCTACCACTGAAACCTGTCACAATGATCATGGAAGTCCATGAAGGCTTCCACAAATGAGATTTTAAGATTAAAGAATAAAAATTGGTATATACAATAGGGACAGTAATATAAACATCTCTTCATAAGAGAATGTGGAAGGGGGAAAAACTAAATCCTACAAGAATTCTTTGAACAAAAGACAGATGAAAAAAGGGGAAGAAAACAAATATAAAAATCTTCAGTAAATGGTGCAGGACTAGAATTATTGTACTTGAGGCCACCTTACAACAGCTATTCAACCATCCTCCTTTGAGAAGTAAAGTATTACATTTCTTTTGTAAATAAGCTCATTAAAATAAGTGAATTGAGAATTTTTTATTCAAAACCTTCTTCTAATCTAGTGTAACTGACTGAACCTGGATTTATTCTTATCCTAAAATCTTACCTAAATCTATGTAGGCATTTATATTACCCCTATCACCATGGCATCTAGCCACCAACATCCTCTTAACGCTAGCACAAAGTTTGAGAAGTTTCCTAACTGTGATATTTAGAACTCTTTCAAAGCCATTCTTGATCAATTATCTCACCTGATGCAGTTTCCAGGATCAGTTTTGCAATCGGTATTGCATCTAAAACGTTCCCAAGGCAGCCATCCCATTGGTGGAGTCCTCAGTAAACCATTATCTAAGGATGAACAGCAGGCAGCCAATCCCAACAGGATGCTCAGAGGAGGCAGCAACATGATTAACAGGACAACTATAAATCAGAAGAATGGATCCAATTCATATTTTCACTTTTAGCACATCTGTTGTTCAAAAACAGTCCTACAATTTGACTTGTTCTTAATTGCTAGTTATCTGTGTCTTAGGTATTTCTGGGGCTCCTAGCAACCACGTATCTGAAGGACACCAAGGCATAGAAAATACAAAGATTTCAAAGGCTGATCATGATTAAACATGGACAAATCTAGATATACAGGGGGACATTTCCAAACCTTCGAACAATGATTTATTTGTCTCTTCAATCATCAATAGGAAATTTGCAGCTAAAACCCATTAATCACATTGAGAATACATCATGATAAATATAATTGCACACTTCAAGGATCAAACACTTCTTCCAAATATTAATACATTAAACCCTTCAATATTACTTTTGAGTAAACACTATATTGCCATTTGTTTTCCATTAAAATGCATATAAAGCTTACATGGATAGATTTTTTCTACAAGCTTCTTAAAAAATGTATATCAGTATACAACATACAGTTTTAATCTTGGCTGGTGGATCTCTTTTTCACCTTACCATTCAGAGACTGACCTGGGACAATGACCTTACCTTGGGGTTGAAGATGCAAAATATGCAACTCCTTTGGGATAAACTATTTTCAGTAACAAATTTGTTTTAATGAAAGTGGCATCAGGCTTAAGAAAGGGATTGGTTAAAATATCTCACACTTCTCACTTGCTCCCAGGTCTTCACTGCTTTTGCTTTCTCCAGTTTAGATGTTGGTAATGAAATCCTACTCCCAGGGTAGGATTGCCATCATCAATGATGCTGGAGCACAAATGGAATCACTGCAAAGACAGAGAGATAGTCATAGATAATTCCTGGGACTCTGTATGTTACAGAACGTTTGACTTCCTGGGAGGAAACGGTTGATAAAAAGAAAAAAATTATTTTTCTAATAACTGCAAGGGTAATTGACATCCTTCTACATCTCTGTGTGTGTTTCTTTTACTCTCTGCCGGGTACTATCAAAACTACATTGCAGTCTTAATTGGATGAGCACTTAAAAACAGATTTTCTTCTCTATTGGGTTATTAAAGGCTCCTACATAACAACACACGTTTCTCCCAATATTCTTGCCCAAATTTTTCTTTAGCTTCTTCTGTTGTGAAGTGTGCTAAACTGATTGATTGAAAGACACAGTAGAACCTCAGAGTTACGTGCACCAGAGTTATGAATTGACTGGTCAACCACACACCTCATTTGGAACTGGAAGTACGCAATCAGGCAGAAGCAGAGACAAAATAAATAAATAAATAAAGCAAATACAGTACAGTACTGTGTTAAACATAAACTACTAAAAATAAAGGGAAAGGTTTTTTTTGTTTTTTTTTAAAGATTTGACAAGGTAAAGAAACTGTTTCTGTGCTTGTTTCATTTAAATTAAGATGGTTAAAAGCATCATTTTTCTTCTGCATAGTAAAGTTTCAAAGCTGGATTAAGTCACTTTTCAGTTGTAAACTTGCGAAAGAACAACCATAATGTTTTGTTCAGAGTTACGAACATTTCAGAGTTACAAACAACCTCAATTCGTGAGGCATTCGTAACTCTGAGGTTCTACTGCAGGTGCATTTCGTATACGTATACACATATAAAACATATAACTTTATCAGCTATACATAGTAAAATGTTATTAATGAATTACATTGGAGAGCAAGAACTTGTAATAGAAGTGGGCAGATTACAACTATGTATAACATGCAACAATGCAAACTGAAACTTCCTCATTTTGTTTAAAATAAAATTCCTTGCAACAACATTTATTTCTTAACTATGAAAGTTGTTACTGTTGCCACATAAACTATAATTACACAAGAAGCAATTTAGAGGCATCAAAAGTGAGAGAGAAAACATAATTATCCAAACGTTATAGAAGAGTTAATGATCAAGTATCTCACCTATATCGAAAGCAGGCAGGCTGACCGATCTGTTCCTGGGGAGATCTTCTTCATTAGAAAAAGAAGACACATGTGATCCCCCTTGTTTTAAATGGAGATTAACAAAAATTTATTCACAGATCTGTCTTCTATAATTTATTCCTTTGATTTCACTGGATCACTTATCTCAGATTATTGTACTAACTAAGTTACATTTAGTGTAAGATCTCCCCCTCTCTCTGAAGGTACAATAGAACATTCCAACAGCTTTCCATCTGACATATTTGCTCTCCTAGAAGGAAGCAGAAAAGGAGGAAAAATTCCTTTATCAATCTTGGGGGATTCTACAGTACCCATCACAATAGTATCTAAGTGCTTCAGCAGTCAAAGATTCAAATGTGCCAGCACCAATGGCTATTGTGCTAGCACGTGTGTTGGCCCCAACTGTATCTCTGAAACTGAAACTATATTACTAAACACAATAATCTAATTCCAGCCCTCATAGTTGCATTAATTCTCTCTTTTATGGCTGCAATTGTCTTGGCCTAATGGTACCACAGAGAATGAGGGTCTAAGGGCTGAATGCTGACCCACTTCTGGAGGAAAGGAAATCCCTAAACACAGGATAACTGTTACCTTCATATGCAACAGGGTACCTCAAGAAGAGAACTTGGTCTATTCAGTATCTTGTTTTCATATTCAGGATCATTCAGTAAGAGTCAGGAATCTGACCAAGTTTCAGATTACTGCTATTTCTGCCCATTGTTTCTCTCTCTTGCCCACCCTCTTTTCTGTTTCTCTCCCTCTTCCCTCTCTTTGTGTCTCTTCCTGTCTGCATTTCCCTCTTAAAAAGCTCCCATTTTCCATTCCTTCCTGTAGATTTTATTTCCTTCCCTCTTACATGTGCTAAAATAATCAGTAATGAAATAATTCTTACATTTAAACTGTTATAAGTAATTTTAAGCATCAACACCCAATTAGATTAATTGGGGGTAGGCAGATCACTCCTTTAAGTCATTGTTTTGAGCTGTCTGCAGATTCAAAGACAATCTTGTAATGGTTTATGCTTATGTCCTGTCTACACTACGGAATTTTTACTTGCATATCTATATTGATGTAGTTATGCCAATGCAAGTCTCTAATGTAGACACACTGCACTGGGATCGGGGCAATTTACTGGTGTCAGCCCCAGCTTGTGCTGGTGCAGCATGCCTAAATTAGGGACTTGTAGTGGTATAACTATACTGATGTGAATTTCCTTAATGTAGATGTTACACTGACAAACCCCAGCCATCAGCAGGCAGGATTGAACTTGGGACCTCTGGAACTAAATACGTGAGCCTCTACTGCGTGAGCTAAAAGCCGGATGGCTATTAAGCAGACACATTAATCTGTTTTTCTAAGTGGTCTCAGTGCCACCAGATAGGACAGCACACCACACCCAGGAGGTGTGTGGGTTACATAGACAGGACCTCAGTTTGTATGTATAAGGTATATCTTATTATTTGGGATGAGTTTCAGTTGATACGTTTTATTTACATTTTGATTTTCATAACAAAATCAGAAATGGGAAGAAAAACAGTAGCCACTGGAGTTTGTACATAGTGATGTGCCATCACACAGGAGTATAACCTTTTATAACCCTGACCAATGGTATATGACTGGGGCTATGAAATAAAAAAAATTAGCCTTGCAACAGCACAGTGGGTGTCACTCTCTTATTACTCCCAAGACCAAAGCCAGTAGTATCAAAGAAGCATTGGCCTGAGTGCTCGCTGTACTCCACTTATATTTAATTGAATACATCATCACTGCTCAGAGTGTGTGGGAGTGAGGTCAAGGATTAAACATGGACAAATCTAGATATAGAGAGGGGCATTTCCAAACCTTCAAACAATTATTTATTTCTCTTCAATTATCAATAGAAAATTTGCAGTTAAAACCCATTAATCACATTGAGAATACATCATGATAAATATAATTGCACACTTCAAGGATCAAATACTTCTTCCAAATGTTAATAAAAGTAATATTGAAGGATTTAATGTGAGTAAACACTATATTGACATTTGTTTTCCATTTGCCCTTCCTTAACATTTGAGGTCAATGAAGGGCAAATGGCATAGTTAAAGGGCAAAAAGCACCTCTATTTTTAGTAGTGGACTGCTATAAGGGAGGGGTAGGACTTTCTAGCAGAATCCTGTATGAAAATAAAATGCATGCTAATTTTAAGCTCCAGAAACCTAGGAGGGGAAAAATTAAGATAGACTGACTCAAAAATAGACTAAAACTGAAATTTATTACTTCCCATACCAGCTCAGACTATTTGTCCATCCAGTTAAGCATCCCACTTCCAGCAGTTATCAAAGCAATGCTTCAGGGGATGTGAAACTCCCTTGGAGAACAAACAGCCAGTTGTACAATGCCATGGAATCCTTTCTGAGTGCTGCAGGCAATCACTCTATGCCACAAAAGGTGATGTTAGTTGGTCTGATTGCACCAGGAACATGTGTGTGTAGCTCTCACTGCATTGTAGGTAACAAGGGGGAAATCATGCAGGATACTGCTTTCCAAACCAGTGAGTGTGAGGGCTACTCGCTTTGTTTGCAGGATGGAGAGTTATACTTTCCCTTATTTTTAACCTATTCACATACACCAGTGGGTTACCATGCAGGACCATGTGTGAAATGAAGACATTATAGTGAAGGCTGCACATTTCAAGCCCAGCATTGTCACTAGTTGGGAGACACCATAGCCACAGTTGGACGTTTGTGCCTGCAGTTGTACCTGTGGTAGACTGGCTGGGCTTGTGTCTGCCAGTGCCACGCCGAGGGACAGCACAGTGCCCCCTACCCTGTCCCTGTGACAAAGCATGGCAAATGGCATCAGGAGCCAATGCCTTGGAGGCGTGATGCTGTGGGGCGAGACAACCCAAGACGCGACAAAGGCCTGACACCACTTTGGGCCCTCGGGGTGATGTCATAATGATGCATGCCGCATGCTGACCACACCAAGGTAACCTCCTCCCCTCACTGAGGTGCACCCACGTTGGCAGGACACCGTGGCGTAGAAGACCACCCGAGTCTCTTCAGACCCCACCCACGGTCACGTGGTGCAATGGCGTGTGGGAGGCAGAGCGAGAAGCCGCGACGGGGAAAGAACCACCCACATCCCGCGCACGCGCAGTGCTGTCACTGCCTAGCGAACCGGCCGCCACCCCACACATCGTAACGACAGTTGGCGGGGTTGGCGACGAGACAGGACTCGGAGGCGGAAAACAGTACCTATAAGGGGGATAGCCCAAGCGATGCGAGCCAGTACTAATTACCGTGTGGTGTGGACAGTCTGGCACCCCGTGCTTCCGCCGGGTTCCTGAGGGGGCGGTGTGATGGTGAACCTAAGCCAATCGGAGACTCGGAGACTGCCGGCCTCCGCCTATCAGGCGTGGCGTGTCTCCGGGGTGGCAGTTGAGGAGCCAATTGGAGGTGGAGATGTTGCCCGCTCCTGTCAAACATTCGCACCCGGGAGGGAGCGATATAGAGACGCATAGTTTGAGTAACCAACCAATCGAAGGAACGGAGAGGCAGGAGGGTACATATAGAGCCAATCGGAAGCAAAGAATCTGTTGGCTTTAGCCAATCAGAGGAGCCTGCCCTGGCCTAGGACTTGTGGAGCCGATGGGAAAAGCAGAAATGTGCCCACAGCCGCCAATCGGGCGGGGCTGCTGTGCTTGAGGCGGCTCATTGTGGCGCTGGCCTCCCAGCGGCAGAGGGCGCAAATACAAGGTGGCCGGGTTTCATCAGCGCAGCTGCCGAGGCAGGAGTGGAGACGGCGCTGTTGTTGTCGTGTTGAGAGCTCGCCGCTGCCTCCGCCTTCCTCCTCAGCTGCGCCGCCGCCGGACCTAGCGAGCAGGTAGGCGGGGGGCTCACCGAACGGGGGAGCTGGCGGCTAGGTCCCCCACCCCCGTGGGGCAGGCTGTCCGTTGCTCCTCACCGCTCCCAGTGGGGGTGGGGGTGCTCTCGGCCCACTTCCCCCGTCACTCCTCCGTTAGAGAGGCTGCTGTTGCCCCCTTCCCGCAGTGTCGAGGTTGGGTTTATTCCCCCCGGCAGCCGGGTAACCCTGGTGCCCCCCTCCTCCTCAGCTCGTGTTAATCTTGTGCTTGGCTTGGTGAAGACCCTCGTGGGTGGTTCTGCGGGGGGCTCCTGATGGCCCCTTCGGTCGGTGACAGGCCGGGGAGGGGAGGTGTGAACACACGACAGGCAATGCTAAGTGCCCGTTGCGAAGTACGGGCCTGGACTCTTTGGGGGTGATCCCTCTGGTGTGTGAACGGAGCGTGTGTGGAACCTCTTCCAACCGCTGACAACCCCTGCTGCGGTTGGAGGGCCCCGGTGAGAGTGGGGAGGGAGGTGCTGGGGGACAGGCCGCTGCAGCCTGTCAACTCTTTCAGCCTAATTGTGACTTGACAGAACTTCAAAAGCCCCTATCCACTCAATCTGGTCAGTTTTAAACAATGATTTACAGTAAGGGCAGGTGTTACAGCCGCTCCCGAGTATGTCAGCTAATTTTTTGTGGTTTTACAACTGCATTTTCCTATGGCTTTTAAAATGGCAGTTTTCTGCCCCTGTTGCTGTGTGATGAGAGTGAGAGAAGAAAAAATAATTGGCAAAGGAGGGAAGGTGACTATAAGAAACTCATTATTAAGAGACTGATTGTACACAAAGTGGTGTTAAATACACCAAGTAGTATTAAAACCGTATTTTAACCGATATTCAGGTACACCCTAAAGAGTAGTAATGAACAGTCACTAGTGTTACACAGTCAGTGTGGTGTGAGTTACCTTTTCCTTTTGTATATGCTATTCTTTATTTCCTGTATGTTAAGAATGAATTTGTTTGTTTATAATTGGTATGAATTAATTTCTACAAAGTTAAGAAAAACACCTTAATATATGCAAAGTACTATCACGTTCACAAATTGAGTAGTCAGGAGAAATATAGAGAAATACTTAATCCTTCAGTTATAGTAAATGTTACTTGGAAAGTAGTAGGCCAAACCTCCCCCCCACAAAAACAGAAGTGATTTTAAAGTTGATGGTGTCTCTATAAAGACACATTGTCAGTTGTAGGCATCAGATTTAATGGTGAAACTTCTATCAATATAGTTTTCTTTATTAATACTTTTTCTGTCTAAACAAATATTTTAAGCGTCTTTCTTTATTAAAAACAAACCTCAAGCACCACCCCTCTAAAACAGCCTGAACTTCTTGGGAGTGAGAAGTAACTTTGCAGTGCTGCTATCTTCTGTTCTAAGTTTTCAAGGGGTTTTTAAAAATGACAGGGGAAGTGTGACAGCATAAAGGAAAACAAAACATGATTAGTGTCTTGCCTTGTCATAAGTGGGAAGAATCGAAACATGCTGTAACAAAATGCTGCTGATAAATAACTTTTAAAATGAGTGTATTATTCAGCAGTTGACTTTTAGCTTATTTTCTGTTTGACTTATTATATTTAGATGTTTCCTCATAAACACAGTTTAATTTAGTTTCAGTTTAACTACGAACTGTTGCAAATAAAGTAGGGGAGTTGGGATATTGCAGTTAAGAGGAATTTTATTAAACAACTCGTCATGGCACAGGACAGTTCACTAATGGTTTCTTACTACTAACCATAAGTAATTATCTTAAACTTAATCACTGTGTTTAAAACTAGTAAATACAGATTGTATTTTAAATAATGCCATGTGAATTTTTTTTTTCTGCATGGAATGCAGTTTTGATGGGACTGGGAACAGTGGAGACACCCCTGGGTATATGTGGATGAGATCTCAACCTGGAGCAACTAGGACAGTGTTCCATGTGCTCTCCTTGCTTCCCTCTTCACCTCCCATTTGCCATCAGTGCTTGTGGGGGGTGGGTTCTCTCTCTCTGTTGTCGTCGTCCGTCCCCCCCCGCCCCCCAATGCTGCAAGATGTGGGAAGGATATCGTGTACTGAATCTGGGCAGAGGGCCTGGCCTGCCCATCACTGATGCTGCTGTTGGTGATGGGGCCTGGTAATGAGGCCAAATGATTGGCTTCTGCCTACAGCAACTGGATGGGGAGAGTGGTTGCTACTCTCTGCTGCCTAGGTGAGTAGGCATTTTGGGCTCCCAGTTTCAGCCCCACTCTGAATTGAGTTGCTTGATCTCTTTTGATGCCAGGGGCTAGGCTGATGGCCAGTTCTGGGATATAGAAGGGGCTTTTTCTGATATTGCAAAACTGGCAAACTGCCAGCTGGAGACCTGGTTTGGGGAGTTTAAATTACAACTGCCACAACTTTGACATGTTCCAATGTAATTGGTGGGTTAGAAAGTGCCCACTTGAGGCNTAGAGCTCTAATAATCTGAATGAAAACTGTGGCTTTTTAACAATTTTGTTATTCTTCATCATTGAAACTGAACTACAGGGCAGTCAATTTGAAAATAATATCTACAAAATTGTTTCCTAAAATCCACTCCAAAATGAAGAATTTTTAAGTAACGTTCTTATCTTACCAGGTCATGATGTGAAGTTATTTTAGTAAATAATTTCTTTGTTAGCTACTGCACATGTTAAGCATAGGGTATGCCATATTATATGAAGTCTTTTTTACAGTTCTTTGCTCACCTATGTCAAGAGATGTATATCCCACAGTGCTCTGCAAAGCTAAACGTAGCTTTTGGCATTAGCGAATATAAAGCCTGTCAAAGGCAAGATACATTTGTTCTGTGCCCTAGTACAGGTACCTTCACAGTTTAAAATATAGTATCAAAAACAGAGATAAGGAGAGGTACAGAACAGCAAGTTAAGGAACTGATACAAACTGGTGGGTAGGATCTTAGGTGACATATAAATGCTTTATAACTTGTAAGCAATTGTGCTATAAATATAAGTGGTTGGGGGCATAATTCAAAGCACCCCCACTGTGGAACAGCACTGCAAGAAACCAATCCTTCTGGGAAGCCGTATCTTATTAACTCTTTCCTTTCTGTATTGTACTGCTTTTTGGGGGGCTATGTTTGGTTAGTTGATCCCTTAAGCATTCTTAATAACAAACCATATGTGTAGTCAACTGGCTACACTTTTAGACAATATTTTGCAGCATTCTGTTGGGGTCTTTGACAGTTTTACCCTTTTCAAACAATCAAAAATTGAGTGGAAGTTAATAAAGATGATAGTCTTATTGTTAGCAACTGTTTTCTATTAATTGAGGTTCTCATTAGCTTGACTTAAAATGACTTTTTTTAATGCTAGTCTGAGGTTGCATACATAGGTCTTACAGTTTGATATGCTAATTCTTGAAACTGGTCAGACCTGCTGAATTGTGGCTATTGCCCCTAAATACAGTTTTTTGCAACACTAGTGTCTAACGTTTCCATTTTATAATGAATGTTTCTGGCTAACAACAGTTTTGCTTCAAAGAGTCTTTGGGCTAACCTAATTTGTGACCTTGGGCAAGTCACTTCACTTCTGTATCAAAGTTTCAGTTTTTTTTTGCCAGACAAAAGANAACCTAATTTGTGACCTTGGGCAAGTCACTTCACTTCTGTATCAAAGTTTCAGTTTTTTTTGCCAGACAAAAGACTTGTGTATACACACACACACACACACACACACACACACACACACACACACACACACACACACACACACACACTACGTTTTAAACAAACAATTTAATACTGTGCACAGCAATGATTATGAAGCTTGGTTGAGGTGGTGGAGTCAGAGGGTGGAAGAGGGTGGGATATTTCCCAGGGAATGCCTCACTGCTAAATGATGAACTAGCACTTGGCTGAGCCCTCAAGGGCTAACACATTGTTGTTAATGTAGCCTCACACTCTACAAGGCAGCACGAATGGAGGGAGGGGAGACAGCATGGCAGAGAGAGACAGATACACACACCATGTGTGTGAGAGAGAGATGTGCATTGCCCCTTTAAGTATGCTCACCTCTCTCTAAGTACACTGCCTTTTTATGTAGATCAGCAAGTTGAGACAGCAGCTGCTGCCAGCAAGCTCCCTTGTCCTGAGCCCTGTAGTGTCATCCCCTGCTCTGTGGAGATGGGGTGCAGGAGTGGGGGGGCACCCTGACATTAGCCCCCCTCTTCTCCCCCCGCACAGCAAGCAGGAGGCTCCCGGGAGCAGCTCCATGGCAGACGGCAGGAATAACACACGGCAGTCGGGAGAGGGACAGCTGAACTGCCTGTCAATTGATATCCTGCTGCACAGGGAACTTAGGGGGGCTGCTGGTCCACCCTGGTTCCAAGCCCCCACCAGCTAGTTCCAATAGGCTGCTCTTTCTGCAAGCATTGGACAAAGCAGGCGGCTGCCAAACAACATTATAAGGGAGCATTGCGCAACGTTAAACGAGCATGTTCTCTAATTGATCAGCAACAAAACAACGTTAACCAGGACGACTTTAAGTGAGGAGTTACTGTACTTATTTGTACTATGGTAGGCAGATAGGGGCCTCAGGTGACTGTCTAAACATGTCAAAGGAAGTGTTCCTTGCCTCAAAGACCTCACAATCTAGGCTTTTGACAAGATATAGCAGTCAGGTGAAACAGACAAACAGGATTAGGAAGGAAATGAAGTAACAGTTTTACACACCAGGCAGTAGTCTCAATTCACCACCTGCCTAGTATTGCCAACTCCAGTGACCTTTTTCATGGATCACACAGGTTTGGCTGGGGTTGGAGCAGTGTTTATGATGGTGCAAAAAGATCAAGCCCTCACAAATTTCAGCCATGCCTGGTGGGGAAACCCCTTCTGACTGGCTGCTTTCCCCAGTGTCATGCTTCCTGGAGGAAGAGCAGCCAGTTAGCAAGCAGACAGAGTACTCTCTATCTCCCCTCAGGAGCAGACACCATTCTTATAGGAAGGAGGAGGGTGCAGAAAGAGCCCAGCAGTTCAGGGTGGCTCTGCTCCTTCTGCCTGTCTTGTGAGCAAGTGAATGGTTCATCAGCTGCTTCCCCATTTTACTCTCCTTCACTGCAACACCAGGTCTTGGAGGGGACAGGAGTGGGTGAAGAACCCCAGGTGCTGCTTGCCAGTCAGGAAGGGGAGTCGGGAGACCCTGCTGCAGCTCCTCTAGGCCGGGAGTGGTGAGTGAAGAGCCCCTGAGGTGCAGGAAGAACAGAGATGAGGCTGGGTGGGGCGAGGGATAGAGAATTAATGGGGTAGTAGGTAGACGGAAGGGGGATGGGCAGATGTGAGGCTGAGAGCTTCTGTAGCAGGTGCCAGAATCATGTTAATAAATTTGCTTTTCTTCTCCCAAACACTACTCCCAATCTGGATAATGCTAGGATTTCCATATCCGACTGTTCTGTGGTGTACATGTTAGAGAACTCAATGAGTTCATCTGAGGTCAAATACTAATACTATTGCCACTCCACCTCCCTTGTTCTCTCTGTAAGATTGTGATGTACTGAGGAGCCTGGTGGCATGAACTATACCAGAATAAAACTGGTCCTATCATTTGCCAAGGTCTTGATGATATATGTAGACTTGTTCTGTGGTGTGCATACAAGTGGTGGGGTGGGCAAGATCAATCTGTAAATAAAGTTGGTATTGTAGACTGCCATCCTCATATTAGTTGTCATGAGCCTGAGTTTTGGGAAGTTACCTCTCTTTTTGTGGGAAGATGGTGGCAGGTATGTCCAGCCTGGCTTTGATGTTTCCCTACAGTTTCTTCTTATATCTCCTCACACTTACTGTGGCTGGAATTTGGAAGTTTAATCCATGGAGTGGTGAAGATGGGAAGCAGAGATGCTCACATGCCCAGATAGAAGGATTTGCATGCTGCCTTTTGGCATGTGTGCTTTGAATTGCTTACCATTATGCCATGTGCTTCTACTATACAATACTTTACAAAGTTTATTTTGTATCTGTCTTGCCTGTATCTCAAAACACTAGAGAAGTGAGTGATAAAGTCCTAGAAAAGAAATTTAAATATGAAACAGTGGAGAAAATGTTAAAGTATGTTGTCCTAGGCTTTTATGGTGTATTTCCTATCCTGGAAAAGGATAATTGAAGGTTGCCTCTGTACCCAAATGAATGAATAAACTTCGAGCAGTTTGTATCAGTGGCATATTCTTAATCTTAGCTATAATTGACTTTCTATTTTATCTCTTTGGTATCAAGGGTCACAATAAGAAATTCTGTACGTTCAGTGGAACAGAGAACTTGAGGTCCTTCCACTAACTTTCTGTGTGACTTTAGGGACTTTTTCAACTCTGTGCCACATTTTAGGCATGGTTAAAATGGGAATAATTCTTATACCTTACAGTGATGATGTAGCTTTTTAAGATCCTTGGATGAAAGGCATTAGAAAAATGCAAGGTATTAACAGTAAATGCTTTAGGGTTACTTCTAGATTTTAATTAAAAAGTTGCTTATCTGGAAAATCTACCTTTTGGCTGAAGTATCTTATGGCCTGGAATTTTCTCAGCCTAGAAGTGTGTGTGTGTTTAAAGTTTGAACAAATTATTTTCACCTGTTACACAGGTTGGGTTTATAGGTTGAGCATGGTAAAGGTCAAAAGTGCGTAAATACCAGATGACTGCTTTTGTTTAGGACTGTTGCCCTTTGTGAGAACTTCATCGGAGAACAAAATGTTACTCTTGGTTGCTTCCTCTTCTTTCTGAGCAGTCAAGAACATTGGTTTAGGATAGGAATCCATTTCCACAGTCCTCATTCTCTGTAGAATAATTCTTCAACTGTCCGTGTGGACAGTTAGAGCTTTTTGGATGAAGCTTTGAATTGGCTCTAAATTTTCATTTGAACTGATTAGTATAGATCCATGCTAGTCTAAGTCTATTGGCCCAGCCTGAGAGGCTTGCTCCTGTGGGCTCCAAAATGCTGTGTAGACATACCCTTAGGCTCCTAAATAACTCAAATGCTTTTGAAAATTTTCTTATTTTCTTTAAATGTTAACAGTAATTGGGGTATCTGTACTGTGTCAGGGGTGTTGTATGAATTATAGGGAAAAAATGCATCTATGCAATGAAGAGGAGCGAGACCAACTGATAAGGACATGAGAGAGGCCATACTGGATCAGACCAGTGGTCCACCTAGCCCAGTATGTGGCCAATGCCAGATGCTTCAGAGGGATTGAACGGAATAGGGCAATTGCATGATCCATCCCATGTTGTCCAGTCCCAGCAACTGATCTATGGATGCACTTAGCATTTTTCATTGGCACGTTAGACAACTTTTCTAATAGCTGCACACACAATTTATAAACATATGATTAAATTCCCAAAATCTATTTATCATAAAGTGACTTTTGGGGAGAAATATATCCTTTTACAACTATGCTGAGTGAAAACTTTTTAAACTATGCATTACAAATATCTAAAATATTTCACTTTCAACCAACCAGTACAAATTACTTCCTTTCCACATGAACACTTATTGGACAATGTCGTCTTAACTTTTCAGAATCCTCCTTTCTTCTTGGTTTCTGAATATGATTTTTCCTGAGGGCTATTCTTCCTTTATTAGGAAAATTAATGAAATAAAATGGGAACTTGATAGAAATATAGAATCCCTTAATTTATTACATAGAGTTTTTAAACTTTATAATTTTTTTTAAACAAAATAAATTCAGATCTGTTTAAAAGATAAAACAAAAACCCTTCCTTTTCCTCCAGAAGGAAGCACAGCTTAACTGTAAACTTATATGGTAACTTTCAGCATTGAGCAAGTTCTATTCTAGGAGCAATCTTACTCAACCATAGTTTGAAACTGATACATTCTTGTATTGAAACTGGTGTACTGTATTACTTTTTTGTCTCTTTTTATATAAGGAGTGACTTGCATTATTTGTGTATTTTTAAGATTGTCAGGAACACCAAGAGCATTGAATGTAGACACTCCTTTATTGTAATGGCGGGGGGATGAGGAGAAATAACTTGATAATCTGAACAAATGATTGATTAAACTTTAATTGCTATAGGACCATTAAACAAGATAATAAGATAAATGAGTTAAATTGAATGATTTTAACTAGGGATATAAATTTTTAAATGGTCAAACAGAAAGCATTAGTCTTACCTTTAATCCCCAGCCCTGGGCTGGCCCGGCCGGAGTGGCCCCAGCCCCTCTCCCTTTAATCGGTTAAACGATATAATTTTAATAGTTTTAAACAATTAACTTTTTAAACAATATTTACATCCCTATTTTCAACAATACCTCTTGTTTCCTCCAAGGCTTAATCAAATTAATTTGTATTAAAGCTATGACACAAAAGACAAATGTCTACACTTGAGCTCTTTCTCGGTTTGTCAAAGCAAAGCCAAACGTGATGGATTTTAATTAATGTGTGTTGATCACAAAACTGAGAGGCTTACTAATTAGAATCCAATTATCTTGCTTCTAATTCTGTCAGCAGTTAGGAGATGAAGATACGAAAACATCTCTCTAGATTTTTGTCTTCATATGGTATCCTTCATATTAGAGGGTATTCCAACATATTTTTCAGTAATAAATGAAACAGTATTACAAGTTTATTTCCCCTGCAGGAAATACAACAGCAATTATTGGTGCAAAATATTTTGTGAGCATCTGCTGGTAGTTTAGCAATAGTGCAGTGAATTTGTTTTTTGAAAATAGGGTTGGGCATTTGACTGGTCCAAAAATCTCCCATAAATGTAAACAAACTTGTTTGTCTTAGCAATTGGCTGAACAAGAAGTAGGACTGAGTGGACTTGTAGGCTCTCGAGTTTTACATTGGTTTTTTTTTTTTTTTTTGAGTGCAGTTATGTAAGAAAATATCCCTACATTTGTAAGTTGCAGTTTCATGATAGAGATTGCAGTACAGTACTTGTATGAGAGGAATTGAAAAATACTGTTTCTTTTTTCTCTCATTTTTACAGTGCAAATATTTGTAATAAAAATAATATAAAGTGAGCACTGTACACTTCGTATTTTGTGTTGTAATTGATATCGATATATTTGAAAATATAGAAAAATATCCAAAAATATTTAATACATTTCAATTGGTATTCTATTTTTTAACAGTGCGATTAATCACGATTAATTTTTTTAATTGCGATTGATTTTTTTTTTTAGTTAATCGTGTGAGTTAACTGCGATTAATCAACAGCCCTAAAAAAAAGTTAAGACTTTATGATCTCCAGTAGGCTTAACCTTAGGTACTTATGCCAAATTACAAAAAAAGTTACTTAACTGAGTTGTTTTAATTCAGAATAATTAGAGACAGAATGAAATGAAGTTTATAAAAAATGAAAGAATGGCACCATGATTACTCCTGGGGGAATTCTAAGCCAAAAAATTAAAATTTCTGCACACAATATTTTAAAATTCTGCAAAATTCTGTATATTTTATTAGTCAAAATAACACTATATAATCACACCAGTTTCAGTTATTTTGGTAATTTATTTCAGCAACTACGTCTGTATCAATACAGACACACAATTTCCAGCAGGAGCAGAGAGTTAAAGAAACCCCTGTTTCCTATGCCCCTTCCCCCTCAGAGCCCAGCAGGGGGGTGCCCCCCCTGCCCAGACACCTGCACCCCCTCTTCCCTCAGAGCGCAGCTGGAGGTTCTCCCCATCCCCGATACTTGCACCACCTCCTCCCCTAGAGCCCAGGGATCCAGAAGGAGTAACAGCCTGATGCTGGGTCCTAGGCTTGTGTGGAGTTTCCTGCACACCGCCTCCTTCCTTCAGGACGTGCCAGGAACTGCAGCTGCTGGGAGTCCTCCATCTCCTCCTCCTCCTCCTCCTGCTTTCCCTCCCCTCCCCACCCCGGTGTCTTCTACTTGCAAGCTAGGCTCTGTTGGGTCCAGTGGCCCCTAGTGGTGGCCAGCACCTCTGCAACCCATTTCTTTGGGAGAAAAAGGAAATCCTGCACTCACAACATTAATTTCTGCACAAATTCTGCATGCGCAGTGGTGCAGAATTCCCCCAGGAGTACTTGATGCAATCAAAGAGGTAGCCATAGCCTATGGTAGGGCATTCTTGCTGGAATATTTGACCAGGGTCAAATAAGTGTTCGACTGACGGCTTGCCAAGCTTGTTTGAGACTGTAACATGGTCCTTCGCCATCTAGAGTGGACAAGTCCACAAATAGCCAGAGCACTTACCACTATTTGGTAGTAGTTAGCCTGGCTATTTTTGCAGAGGCACTGACACTCTTCACTTATAAGTCTATCTAGTCCTTCATGAGTGGAGGAATAACATTCTCAGCAGGTGAGAGGAATAGAAACAGAGATTGGCAGGGAGGTGCTCTTTGAAATTGTTGCATGCAACTCGGGGGGCGGGAGGGAAGAGAATGTTGGGTTGGACACTCGGCTTATACCCACCCCTGCTTATGGTAGGAACTTAATTTTAATGCGTTGTCTGGAAAAAATGTCTTCTCATTCCTACTTCAGTGCAGTATCAGCATTGTTATTGAACCTCGCCCTGGTGTGAGATTTGAACCTTCTGGTCTAGAGGCAAATATGCTAGCGAGTGAGGCATGTTAAAAGTCTCTGTTTATTCTTTCAGAAACCGCAGAATTAAAAAGTGGATGTGCGGGGTAACATGTCCAGTGTACCTGAAGACAGAAGTATCAGACAGCAGGACATCAAGAAAGGATTGCAATTTATACAGTAAGATCTTATGACAGATGTTATGAGTTTTTTGTGTGTGCGTGTGTGCGCAGTCCTACTTAAAATGTGGCTAGTCCTTTTATTTATACTGTCTTTAAAGAGTGAGATAAGGGTGAGCATTTGGCCAATCAAACTTCATTATGTATGCACATTTCAACATACTCTGTTTTAAATGTTTTGGGGCTCCAAATTGACCCTCCCATTTGCTTTAACAAAAGTAGGAGATATGTCTCCTGTTTTCATGTGGCATTGGGGTAAGCCAGGTGCAGCACTCTGTCTGAAGAGTGAAGACTGTTTCCCCATATTCGGCAACTGCGGTTTGGAGTGAGAAGAAAACACCTGTATGTTTGGGGAAGCTGTGGGTGTAGTGCAGATAGTGAAAGTGTGCTCCAGAGGAGCTCAGCAGGCTATTTGTAATAACATCTACTGACCTTGAATGTTAGAGTTGGTAGGGCAACTCCCACCTCTTCATGTTCTCTGTATGTGTGTAANAAGAGTGAAGACTGTTTCCCCATATTCGGCAACTGCGGTTTGGAGTGAGAAGAAAACACCTGTATGTTTGGGGAAGCTGTGGGTGTAGTGCAGATAGTGAAAGTGTGCTCCAGAGGAGCTCAGCAGGCTATTTGTAATAACATCTACTGACCTTGAATGTTAGAGTTGGTAGGGCAACTCCCACCTTTTCATGTTCTCTGTATGTGTGTAAATATATCTCCTTACTATATGTTCCATTCTATGCATCCGATGAAGTGGGCTGTAGCCCACGAAAGCTTATGCTCAAATAAATGTTCCTCTCTAAGATGCCACAAGTACTCCTGTTCTTTTTGTCTTGAATGTAGAGTTCATCTCCTATCTATGTGCCTAAAAGCCCTTTTAATGTAATACGGGAGGAGGAAATGGTGAGGGCCTGTGTTTTCCCTTCATACACAGCCTCTTCTCAAAGCAGGATATTTGCCTACTCCAACCTGGAAATGGAGCGGGAGGAGAGGCCTTAGAGAGCAGAAGACACGCAAGCTCTCCTCTTATCATCACAACATGGTAGTTCAGAAAGGCTGCTGGGAGAAAGAGCAGCTCTTTAAACCTCAGAGAGAGGAATGGGGTGCTCCAACATGGAAGGCTTGTTTCCCCACAACTGGCCTACTGAGCTCCTTAGTCCATCCCAGCTATTGCTATTTTCAGGGGAAGGGAAATTCTTCACTTTTCCCATTTATAGACTGCCCCAGATTCTCGGTGGAGCAAAAGTAAGGTAATCCTTCCTGTGCTCCTCTACCTCCCAATATTGTTTAGTTGCAGTTTCAAGCAGAAATGGTCTTCTCTCTCTTCAGTTCCCAGGGCAGCACTGGCTACCTGAGGCAGTGATTACCCACCCTCTACTGATGTTCAGAATGTATCTGATCAGGGTGTGGGAGTTCTATGCTGATAAATTTACAGAAGTGGAAGGGGGTCAGTTAGGGCCCCCAAACATTTTTTTTCTCTCTTTCTACCTGTCCCCCTCTCCCGTGTATGTAGGGATGCATTTTCAAAGACTACATTAAGGTTGCTAAATCAAACACTTGGAAGTTAGGGAATGCCAGAATTAAGGCTGACCATGCACCCTTAATTTAGGCTACTGGTGCATAAGCATTACAATAGTGTGCAATCATGTAATTAACAGCTACTCTTTTCCCTAGGACTCCTGCCTCATTAGTATACAAAATGGATGGTGCTCAGGGAATGAATTAGTTTTGTCTGTAGCACTCAGAACCCTTAAGTTGAATATTTGTTTTTAACAATCTATTCATTTACAAAATTTGCTTATCTTTAATTCCTAGGTGTACTTTGCCCTATCCAGGGACACAAGAACAGTATGAGGTAATGGAGTTATTCTCTGAAATCTATTAGAAACATATGATTCTATAATGGGTGGAAATCTCTTCCTTGTGATGCTTTTTAAAAAAAAACAACTTTCAAAGTGACATTTTTCTAGTTTTTAATAGTGATAAACTACAGTGGTACACCTCTACCCCGATATAATGGTGTCCTCGGGAGCCAAAAAATCTTACTGTGTTATAGGTGAAACCGCGTTATATCGAACTTGCTTTGATCCGCCGGAGCACGCAGCCCCGCCCCCCCGGAGCGCTGCTTTACAGCGTTATATCAGCATTCGTGTTATATCGGGTCGCGTTATATCGGGGTAGAGGTGTATTTACCTTTCACTATCTTGTCCGACCCTGCCATGTATATAATCAAATATTTGAATGCACAGAAATAACTTCTATAGTAGCTCAGAGAGAGAATTTTTTAACTGCCAGTTCACTCAACCTTGGCTACAAATTTAGATCCTACAATTTCAAGAATCAAGATCGTGTTCTATTTTCAGTAAAGTTAGTTTAGCACCTCATTGCTGGTCAGGGGGAGGTAGCTTCACCATGTGAATCTACCAGGCATCTTTCTGCAGTTGTAGATAACTGGTAATTGATTTTGCAGCTCGCTTTCTGTTGATATTAAAACTCTCCTTTCTCAGTGGTTTGAGTCTTGGACATGAACGGCCAACTGGTCTGATCCAAACATTTCCCTTCTGAGACTTCAGTGTGAAATACCAGAATATATATATATATTTGTGTGTGTATTTTGTTCCTGCAAAGGGTAACTATTTCACACGTCGTACATCTTTCATGAGCTGCTTTGTCAACAGTTGTGTCCCTACATTTATGCCTAGGTTCTTTGGTAATGGGTACCTTAGAAATGCCTAGATAATACTTCTCTTGCTACTTTCATGTAGTGTATTTTCTTTTAACCTGGAAACCAAATCTTTGCATTCAATTTTTTCCCCATTAACTTGTTGCGAGAAAATTGTGAGTTATGTATTCAGAAGTATGAAATGTTTGCAGCGAGTTCTTCTGTTCATGAGTGTTTCTTTGTTCCAGTTATTCATACAAGGGCTTGTTAGAAATCTCTTCAATGAAGGGAATGATGCATACCGAGAAGGTGACTGGGGAAGGTCACTGAGCCACTATACAGAAGCTTTAAACATATCAGATTATGCCAATTCTGAAGAAATCCACATTTCCAATGAAATACTAGAGAAGCTGCATGTAAACCGGATCGCATGTTACTCAAAATTGGTAAGTTATTTTTATTTAAGCTTTTGCTACTTTTCAGATAGAGTACATTAACAAAACATGAAGCCATAGAAAATTCACTAGTAGATAAAGGGCTCTTGGTTATGGTTTGAGAATTGTCAAAATGATTCAAAACTTGAAGATTCTCTATCTTCTCTCTTTAAATATGTAAGCATGTGTCTAGCTATTTTTAGACAATAATACTAGAAGTATCCTACTAATATAAAATGGTCATACCAGGCTCAAATGCTGATAAAGCGGTAGGTTCATCCTTCAGATAGGATTTGTACAGCTAATATACCCACTTCCCTACTGTCTTTTTGCATGTGGGTAGACATGGTTCTTGAGGGGGCGGGAAGGGGGATCTTAATGATGCCCCCTATTTTCACTGGGCTTTATACTTAAGTTACACGTGGCCCTTTTCAACCAGGGTGACCTATGTAGGGAGCATAAGTATATACAGTACCAGTGCTGCTCCTTAATCGTCTAGAAAAGTTGCTAATGAATGAGGCCATATACTTCCTCCTCACACACATAATCTGTGGTGCCTTTGCTAAAATTTTCCATTTGTCATTTACCATTATAGTGATCCATTTACTGGTACATCAACAGCTATCAAGTACAAAGAATTAATGAACCAAAGGCATTATTACTGTTTCTTTCCTTTCCAACTACATAAAGAAAACCCGTCTTATTTCCAGAATGAATTCAAAATAAAATCTTAAAAACGTATACTACTTCTACCTTTGATGCATCCAGAACTGAACTATCCAGAATCTGTCCAAGTAATAGAGCTGTTTGTCTTCCTGTGAGCCAGATACACTGCACTTCTGTCAAATAATATAAACTAGGATCATGAGGCTTAGTACAAGCAGGCTTTAGTACTTTTGCTGCGTGAACTCTCACTTTGTAAGGTAACTACTCTGCCGTGCTACCTGGTTGAATTATGTTTTAGCTGGACTACAAAGAGGGTTCTAGCATACTTTGGCAAAATACTGTCTTCATTTGCAATCTGACTACACAGCATTCCATGCTGATAGTAAGAACAATAAACAGCTGGTGAATTTTGGGTCAGAGTTACTCACTTTTATCCAGAAGTAAAACATTAGGAAAGAATAATATCCTAAGAAGAGAGCCTACTTGGGAACTGTATAGTTTTTCAGCTCTTTTTGATTTAAATATAGGCTATTTGAATCTACTGCTCTAGCAACAAAATATTATTTGTTGAATAAGCCCTTAAACTTTTTTGCCTTTCTCACAGAGATTGCATGATAAAGTTCTAGAAGATTGTGAAATAGCTTTAAGATTAAATGAAAACAATTTCAGAGCTCTGTATCAGAAATCCAAAGCCTTAAATGAATTGGGAAGGTATAAGAAGGCTTACGATGTTGTAGCAAAATGCTCTCTGGCTGTACCACAGGTAAGTAAATTATATGTTGTTAAATTTACTTTACAAATAATGTTCTGGAAATAGCTGGTACTTTATGTAGTACAATGTTTTCTCGAATACTTATTCATTGTACAGTAACTCCTCACTTAAAGTCTTCCTGGTTAACGTTGTTTCGTTGTTACGTTGCTGATCAACTAGGGAACATGCTCGTTTAAAGTTGTGCAATGCTCCCTTCTAACCTCGTTTGGCAGCCGCTTGCTTTGTCCACTGTAGGAAGAGCAGCCTGTTGCAGCTAGCTGGTGGGGGCTTGGAATCAGGGTGGACCGGCAGCCCCCCATCAGTTCCCCGCTCCCCTAAGTTCCCTGTGCAGCAGCTGCCAGCAGCCTAGCAATTGCAGCTATCTCTCTCCCCACTGCCATGTGCTGCTCCTGCCCTCTGCCTTGGAGCTGCTCCCCAAGCATCCTGCTTGCTGTGCGGGGGGGGTCTAATGTCAGGGTGTCCCCCTCCCCCCTGCTCTTACACCCTATATACCCCTTCTCCATATAGAGCAGGGTGGGAACACCGACAGAGAGAGCCTGGGGCAGCAGCTGCTGTCTCAACTTCCTGATCCACTCAAAAAGACAAAGCACTTAAGAGTGGGTCAGCTTACTTAAAGGGGCAGTGTGCATTTCTCTCTCTATCCCACACACAAGGTGTGTCTGTCTGTCTGCTATGCTATCTCCCATCCCCTCCATTCCTGCTGCCTTGTAGAGTGAGAGGCTACATTAACAACAATGTGTTAACCCTTGAGGGCTCAGCAGAGTGCTAGTTCATCATTTAGCACAGGGGTTCTCAATGAAACGGTGTCGATTTAGCAGGTCTGGTGAAGACCCGCTAAATCAGTGGCAGAGCGCTCTCCCATCGACTCTGATACGCCAGCTCCCTGAGAAGAGTAAGTTAAGTCGGCAGGACCACGTCTCCCATCGTCACAGCGCAGTGTAGACACCGTGGTAAGTCGACCTAAGCTACGTCGACTTCAGTTACATTATTCACGTAACTGAAGTAGCGTAATTTAGGACGACTTACCACAGTAGTGTAGACAAGGCCTAAAGTGAAAACTGCCACTATGGAGCTGTGTGTGTGGCTTTTATTTTATTTTTGCCCCCACTCCCCCAAGGCAGCGGGACAGTTTTGCAATGTAATGAGCACCTTCATTTCTTCTTAACATCACCAGTAATTAAGGGGACTCACGACGTCACAGGATCCAGTTCTTGGAGAAGATTGTTTCCGAATCTCTTTAATATTCTGGATTTCCTCTAGCTATTCTAATATTTATTTATCTGTCTTACATTTAGAATTTTCAAATAACACTTCTTACTTTCAGAAAACTTCTCAAATGTCCTCTCCTTTAAATAGATATTTTTTTAAAGTGCATTAGAATCAGATAAGCTATGCAAATTGGAATTATTTACTTTGGCCACAAGGATTAAATGATGATAGGGACTTCCTTAGGCATACTCAGCATACGTGGCTGCATAGGGCACCCGAAAATTTGGGGCACCCCTTAGTCTTAGGCTATGGCTACACTGGCACTTTACAGCGCTGCAACTTTCTCGCTCAGGGATGTGAAAAAACACCCCCCTGAGCGCAGCACGTTACAGTGCTGTAAAGTGCCAGTGTAAACAGTGCCCCAGCGTTGGGAGCTGCGCTCCCAGCGCTGTAAACTAATCCCCTCGGGGAGGTGGAGTACCTGCAGTGCTGGGAGAGCTCTATCCCAGCGCTGGCGCCGCAACCACACTCGCACTCCAAAGCGCTGCCGCGGGAGCGCTCCCGTGGCAGTGCTTTGGAGTTTCGAGTGTAGCCATGCCCTTCGTGTCCACCCTCCCGCCTCTTTCTATCCCTGTTCTGACCCTTCCTGCAGGCTTCCACAGCTGGTTGCTGCAGCCTAGTGACTCTTACTCCAGAGGGAATCTAGTAACTTAAAAGTGAAAGCCTGCCAGACCCATTAGCACAACATTGAAACTGTTAAAGAGCCATTCAAGTGGTAATGAAGCCATTTAACAGGCATTTGCCAACCCCCAGGTATATACTGTCAGTTTCTGAATTTACTGACAAAAACAGTTGGGTATTACTGTAATATTTACTCAGAACATGTTAGTATACAGGACCTTATATTAAAATTTGCTTTAAAAATATTTCATTAGTGTGTTGCTGAAGATGATAAAATCACATCTCTAAAAAATCCTTGCATAGTTTTTTTTTTTTGCCCCCCCCCCCCCGCCTGCAAGCCTGGGCTGGCCATCTGGCATAGGGGACCAGTTTAATAATACTGCATAGGGCCCCATAAATCCTAAGGGCGGCCCTGAATGATAGACATCTTTGTAAACATTCCTTATCCCAGTAATGTAATGGCAGGTGTTAGTACTAGTTGAATATTCTGTTTGTGATGGATTTTATGCTGTGCTTAAGACCCGTGACTGTTTCATCCTTGGCATTCCCCCTTCTGCCTGGTTTCAGGTGGCTTCTGCCACTGACTAGTCTCTATCATGGATTTTTCTCTTGCTATCTATGCTGTGGAGTGAATGGTTACTTTTTTCTCCATTTTATTCTAAATATTGATTAATATATATCTTTAATCTGGCACCCTGTTCAAAATGAATCTTTAGAAGGCATGACTGTGAATCGTGTGGCTTAAGTGGCCAGAAATTTAAAAGTGCTGGGCACACATGACCACTTCCGTTGGCATTTCTCTTCTTAGTACTTCTGAAAACTGGACCACTTAGCTAGGTGTCTAAATTTCAATTTAAAAGCCTAACATTAGGTACTCATGTTTGAGTATCTTGGCCCTAAGGTTTAAAGTAGATCTGCCTTGATTCTTCTTGTAACTTTGTATGACACATTCTGAAAACAAACTTTAAACTGTCAAATATTCTAAATGCTATCTGTCATCTAAAATATGAATTAACTAGGACAAAGTGAAATATGACTTGATTTTAACACAATGCTTCCAGATACAACGGAGTATATTCCCAAAAACAATTTAAATATTCAGCGATGGTCTTTAATAGTTGACATGCTAATAGAAGTGTGGCCTTCAGTTTGTAAAACTACAAAAAATACTCAAACTGTAGAATCTGTAAATCCCACTTTAAATTGGCAAAGGCCTTTGTCTTTATGGATCTGAACTCATCTTGGGTAAAATGGTATATACCTTTGAACTCAGTTATTGGCAGATGTTTATAATTTTTATTTAAATGTAGGGTTAGAAGCACACTATAATTCCTGTTTACATTTCTCATTCCAAACAGTTGTATCGTTTTGCCTGAGAGGTGTGTGTGTATCGAAATATATATAAATGTATATGTATTTGTTTTAGGATGAAAGTGTGATAAAGCTGACTCAAGAACTTGCTCAGAAACTAGGATTAAAAATAAGAAAAGCATATGTCAGAGCAAGGGTAAGGAAGATTTATTTTTTTTTAACCTCATTCTGAGTTTTTAATGTCAACTATATACTTACAATGACCTGTTTAATTGCAGCCAACTTCCTCAAACTCAGTTTCTGGAGAAGTATCAATTAAGGTAAGGTTCCACATGTTCACAGTATACATTGATTTTGAAAGAACTGTTTTCTGTATTCTTACAGTGAAGTGAAACTGTCCAGTTAACATTTGGTTAAAGTTTCTGTATCTTAGGCAATGGTTAGGATTCCTGTCTAACCTTGTGCTTGGTTTTGCCATCACATGATCACTTTTATCCAAGTTATCTTTGTATAAGAACTTCCTTGAGTAAAAGATAGTTAAAAATGTTGTCTTTACTCTGTTTGGTCTTATTAATTATTCGCAAGGTCTTGCTACATGGATACAGTTAACCATTGCTTTCTGTACTTAATGACAACTTTAAGTACACCTCTACCTCGATATAACACTGTCCTCAGGAGCCAAAAAATCTTACCGTGTTATAGGTGAAACTGCGTTGTATCGAACTTGCTTTGATCCACCGGAGTGCGGAGCCCCCCCCCCTCGGAGCACTGCTTTACTGCGTTATATCCGAATTCGTGTTATATCGGGTCGCGTTATATCGGGGTAGAGGTGTACTACGTCCAAGTGAGAACTATGGTTCACATAGGTTAAGGATAGCAAGTTGAATGCAGCTCAGACACTAATAAAGATGTACTATGAGACCTGCACAGATGCAGGTCTTAGAGGTATAAAGTCCACCTACATTGTAAACAGATGTTAGCTAAAATTGGTAACACATTACATTAGTAAACACGAACACTTTAAAACAGTTTATTTAAATCTAAACAGTAAATGACGAACTTATCTTATTTTACAAAATCAGGGGTCGGCAACCTTTCAGAAGTGGTGGGCCAAGTCTTCATTTATTCACTTTAATTTAAGGTTTCGCGTGCCAGTAATACATTTTAACGTTTTTTAGAAGGTCTCTCTCTATAAGTCTGTATATAATATAACTAAATTACTGTTGTATGTAAAGTAAACAAGGCTTTCAAAATGTTTAAGAAGCTTCATTTAAAATTAAATTAAAATGTTGATCTTAAGCCACCGGCCTGCTCAGCCCGCTGCCAGCCTGGGGTTCCGTTCACCTAGGCCGGCAGCGGCTGAGCGGAGCCTGCAGCCGGAACCCCGGATGGCAAGGGGCCGGCAGCCAGAACCCCAGATTGGCAGCGGGCTGAGCAGGCCGGCGGCTTAAGATCAACATTTTAATTTTAATGTTGATCTTAAGCCGCCGGCCTGCTCAGCCCACTGCCGGTCTGGGGTTCTGTCCGCTGGCTCCTGCCAGTCAGGGTCCCAGCTGCTGGCCCCGCTCAGCCCGCTGCCACCTGGTGCTCAGGATGGGGTTGTGGGGGGTGCAAGAGTCAGGGCATGGGGTGAGGGGGTGCAGGAGTCAGGGCATGGGGTGTGGGGGGGATGCAGGGAGCTGGGGTGTAAGCGGGCTGCAGGAGTCAGGGCAGAGGGGCGTGGGGGGGCTGGGTATG
>QXTE01000324.1:810096-987134 GCA_003942145.1 Platysternon megacephalum | reverse complement strand
GTTATATCGGGGTAGAGGTGTACTACGTCCAAGTGAGAACTATGGTTCACATAGGTTAAGGATAGCAAGTTGAATGCAGCTCAGACACTAATAAAGATGTACTATGAGACCTGCACAGATGCAGGTCTTAGAGGTATAAAGTCCACCTACATTGTAAACAGATGTTAGCTAAAATTGGTAACACATTACATTAGTAAACACGAACACTTTAAAACAGTTTATTTAAATCTAAACAGTAAATGACGAACTTATCTTATTTTACAAAATCAGGGGTCGGCAACCTTTCAGAAGTGGTGGGCCAAGTCTTCATTTATTCACTTTAATTTAAGGTTTCGCGTGCCAGTAATACATTTTAACGTTTTTTAGAAGGTCTCTCTCTATAAGTCTGTATATAATATAACTAAATTACTGTTGTATGTAAAGTAAACAAGGCTTTCAAAATGTTTAAGAAGCTTCATTTAAAATTAAATTAAAATGTTGATCTTAAGCCACCGGCCTGCTCAGCCCACTGCCAGCCTGGGGTTCCGTTCACCTAGGCCGGCAGCGGCTGAGCGGAGCCTGCAGCCGGAACCCCGGATGGCAAGGGGCCGGCAGCCAGAACCCCAGATTGGCAGCGGGCTGAGCAGGCCGGCGGCTTAAGATCAACATTTTAATTTTAATGTTGATCTTAAGCCGCCGGCCTGCTCAGCCCACTGCCGGTCTGGGGTTCTGTCCGCTGGCTCCTGCCAGTCAGGGTCCCAGCTGCTGGCCCCGCTCAGCCCGCTGCCACCTGGTGCTCAGGATGGGGTTGTGGGGGGTGCAAGAGTCAGGGCATGGGGTGAGGGGGTGCAGGAGTCAGGGCATGGGGTGTGGGGGGGATGCAGGGAGCTGGGGTGTAAGCGGGCTGCAGGAGTCAGGGCAGAGGGGCGTGGGGGGGCTGGGTATGTGTGGAGGGTGCAGGAATCAGGGATGGGGTCGTGGGGGGATGCAGGAGTGCAAGGGGGTACAGGGGTCAGGGCAGAGGGCTGGGGGGGTGGGCTGGGATCAGGGGGGTGCTCCCAGCCCCCTGCCCTGAGTGGCTCATGTCAGGGGGCTGGAGGGATACGCCCCGCTCCTACCCCCCTTCCCTAAGGCCCCGCTCCTTTCCCCGCCTCCTTACCAGTCTGAGCAGTGAGGGCGCTGGGGCTGCTCTTCTCCCCTTCCTCCCAAGGGCCATCGGCGGCAGGGAGGGAGAGGAGGCGGGGCTCCACGCAGCACGCTGGGGGAAGAGGCTGGGGAGGGGGAAGCTTGGCTGCTGGCGGAGCCTGCTGTACAGCAGCAGCCGGCAGGAGCAAGCTTGCTTCTGCCCCTTTCCCCTGCCAGAGAGAGCGGTAGGCGGGGGGTGGAGAAGAGCGGGCTGGGTCGGGCAGGGCTTGTAATAGCACACGTGCCATAGGTTGCCGACCCCTGTACGAAATGAAAATCTATTAAGTTAGTCTCACTTTTGTTAATTTCAGTTTCTTATGGCTGCAGTGCATGGGTTTCACACATTGCAAGGAATGCTTTTGTTTGAAAAGCCATTTTTCTTTGATCTTTAATTGTGGAAATCTCCTGAATTCTCATAAATTTTACAAAAGCTAAATTTTAGGTCAAACTTAGATTGATAAGGTCAACTTAAAAATGTATGCTTGAAGGGTCTTGTTGCTCTTCAAGTTAATTGATGTTTTTCTTATTTACAGAATTCAAATTCTTCTGTAGAAGATATTGAGTCAGGTGAGTCTTCCTGGAGTACAATATTGTCGCTTAACGAAAGGAAGCTAGATACAAAGTGCAGCACCGATGTGTTTGTCGTTAAAAATTTGTAAAATTCTTTATCTGAATCATGAATTGAGCTCTTCTGAGTTTGACTTCTGTGAAACTGGTATTATATTTCTATCAAGTGTGTGTGAACGTACAAAGAGCATTACAACCAGGAAAGTTGCTTCCAAAGATGACTTCAGCAGTGTTTTCTCCCACATCACTTGTCATAGGTTATAAGTAAACCATAGTGACTTGTAAAGGTGACAGTCTCTACTTCAAAGGGTTAAAAAAATATTTTAAAAAATACAATAGATATAAAGGCAGATCAAAAAAGTTTCTCAAGTCAGTCCAAGAAATAACTTCACATCACTTAGAACAGTTTTTTTATTTGCCAGAAAACTAAACTTAATAGACTGTGTGAAAGGTGTGTGGGGTTTTGAGGGATTTGAGTGAATGTTATGTGTGTATATGCATAAGAGAATACAGGTTAAGGTGGCTGTGCAAACTTTATTTAAATCTCCTGACTTTGTTATTGTTCCCTCTTTTTTCAATATTGTGGTGTTCTGATATAACTTCTGTAATTTGGAAAAAATAGTGCTGAGGGGGTGGATGTGGGGCAGCAGAATAAAGCATAGCATGTGATAATTTAGGCCACAAGTCTCCGACTCTTCTTGCTTGCTTAGTATGTCAAAATATGCAAACATTCCAATACACATCTGCATATTTTCTTCTGAAGTTAATTGGTTAATACAAACCAATTGTGTGCTTTTCTTAAGCATCTATATCTTTATTCTAAAATTAAATTTCTTTAAGGCAAAACATATTTGTGCCAGATTAAAAGTGGTGAAAGTGTGTGTGTGTGTGTGTGTGTGTGTGTGTGTGTATATATGTATATATATATATATATATGTGTATATATTTATTTATTTATTTTTTTTTTTTTTGCAGAACATTGACTAAAAGTTTTGGTCTCTTTCCCAAATTACCTGTTTCAGATTTATCAGAAGAGAAACAAGAGACACTTTCTACTGTTTGCTCATCAAACTTTGTCCCGGAAGTGTCAAGTGACTTGGCTTCAATACCTGTTCAATCCATATCTTCCGTCATGCCTCTTCAAGTGGAAAAGAGTTCTCTGCCTTCTGCAGTGCTGGCAAATGGGGGAAACATTTCTTTCTCTATGCCAGAAGCATGTTTAGATTGTGAAGATGGAGATGATATTAGTATTGGGGAAGAACTTGATGAACTACTTGATTCTGTACCTGACTCAGATGAAAATGTAACGGTAAACTTTTGTTTTTTAATTTTTCTGGAGAGGAATCATTTCAAATGAAATCTTGTTTTTAGTTTGAGTAAGCAGGCTCACAACTAAGTGTGTAAACTATAGTAATGCCTATTCTATCAAATTGTACCATGTCTTTTGACTCTAATATGAACTTCCCAGAAATGTCATGTTTTCAGTTTCTTCTTAGAATGGTGACAGCATTATCAGACCAACGCTTATCAATGTCAGAGATTGAGGTGTTTAGAGGCGGTTCTGGAACAGACAGATACATTTAAATAGCAGATCACTTGGATCAGTTGGTGTATATCTGACAGTTCTAAAAGAATTTGAAAATTAAGTGCTGAACTGCTAACACAAATATGCAATCTCTCATAAAATTGTCTACTCTCTGATGTCCAGTTGAGCAGGTGGGGGTGTAATCTGCCCATATGTTGACATGTTAACTTTAGCATATAGCATTATTCTTGAAGTAAGGAAATATCATGTCAATTCCTGAACAGATTGTAACTGTAAAGTGAATAATAGTTCCTCCCAAAACAGCGTGAATCTAATCAAGATAATACTATTGGTATAATTTACTAATGAGGCTGTAGTAAATAGATTCTTCATGCAGGTTTAGTGGACACAATTTAGAATAACGTTCAATTTTGAGAAGTGTGTGTGATTTAAAGTGCTTTTTAAAGCAACATTATTTAGAAGCCTTACTCTGAATATTTAACTTCCAGTATTTTAAAATAAACTGAGAAATGTAACTTTCTAAATTTCTGAAATAGATACTACACTTGATCTTAGCATTGCAAAGTAAAGAAGTTCTAGGAAACAATCTACCATGTTAGAATAAGACTTCTTAAAATTCCCAAAGATTTGGTTAGGCCTGTTTAATTTCTGCTGCCTCTTTTGTCTATGTATTTAAAGGTATTTAGAAACTAAACTCTCAGGTTCTGGTCCTGCAGAGGTTTTAAACCTGTGCTTAACTTTACATATTGTGATTAGTTCTGCTGAAGTTAATAGGACTATACACCGTGTATAAAGTTAAACATGGTTAAGTCTCTGCAGCGTCAGGGTCTAAAATAATTTAGACTGAAGGACTGAAGTTCAAGATATTCTTCATTTTACCTTTACCTGTGCAGAGATAGGGTTTTTGTACTAAAACAAAGCAAATTACTGAAAGCTAGACTGTTGCAGACGACTTAACCTTTTTGAAAAAAAATTTCTGAATGAATATTTAGTAAAAATATTTCTCTCCTTTTTTTTTTTCCAGCAAACCACAGTAGTCAGAGGACCCATTCCATCAGCTAGTGTAGCTCCTAATATAGCCTTCTCCACAACTTTGTTAGGAACTTTACCAGTTGGTGCAGGATTTGTTCCAGCAGCCTCATTTTCAGAAATGTATTCACAGCCTCTGGCGGCTTCTTTGGAAAATTTTTGTTCCTCTTTAAATACCTTTCCAATCAGTGACTCAAAAAGAGGTAAGGAATGAGTCTCTGTTTAATCTTACTTTAATAGGGAGTGAGAGAAGTCTGTGAATGACAGCTGACTTCTCACTACCAATTAGCTTAAACATTAAAGGTTTGTGGTGAAACGTTCAGGCAGTTTGACTTGCCTCTGTTTTAAATGTATCAAATATATTGTCAATATATACTGTCATCAAGAATTAAAAATAAAGCAGCTGTTCATGTGGCATCTACATAAATGTGTTTTAGGTGCCCTCTGCTGGATCTGCATGAACTATTAGATAGGTTTTCCTAAAGTTGTTTTGATGCTGGGCATGTAAAATTAACCTGAGAGGCAAGTGAATTTAAACTCCATTTAAAAATCCAGGTGGGGCTGGGGATTTAATATGTGCCTGAGTGAAATGGGAGTAAATAAATGGGACAATTTTTTAACTCACAAGATTCTAAAATGACTACACAATGGAGAGTACACACTGAAAAAACCCAGCAAAGACCCGTTTAAAAAAAATTTGCTTAACACTGAATCTAATTAGGTGTAAGTGATGATTAATACTGAGATCAGTAATGAGCTAAATAAATAGGAAATATGCAGTAAACTAGAGTTGAAAAAATAAACCCCCTTATCAGTCACAAATCTTGTAGTTGTACATTCTTTGTAGAAGAATGGCTATTGCAAAATTTTGGTAGACTCTCCCTAACCATGTCCACAGAAAGTGAACTGTTGCCTGTTTGCCCACCTTTTACGTTCTGGACCTCTTTCTTCAGTCTGTCCTTGCAATGACTGCCTCAACCCATGTTCTGTGAGGCTGCTATTAAAGGGTAATCCATTGATTGACTAACTCAAGATGACTTACCTTGTTTTTCTGTCCAGAGACCACAAGGCATTTGCATGTAGTGGAAAAATACATTGACCCCTGTCACCTCTATAGCAGGTGCAATTCTTACATCAATAAAATGTGCTGGGAGGGGAAATAACTGAAAAATTGTTTCTTAATCACTGTCCAGATCTATCCAGAGATGGCACACCAACACTTAACAGCAATAATTCCTCTCTTTTACTTGTAAGTATCTTTACATTTTCCTTCACATGGATTAAAACTTTAATATTTAGTCATCAGGGCTTAAGAATGTTTTTTTTTTTTTAATTAAAGTTTGAAAAATGCAGGGATAGCTTCATCCACCATTAAAATGTAGCAACTGGAGTGGGAAAACAGTAGCTGTTGAATAGTACACAGCAACACTCTAAGGCAGAAAGTTTAAAAAACAAACAAACAAAAACTATTTTCTGAAAATCCAGGGGGAATTTTAGATGAGGAAATTGTATTTACTAGTGTCCTAGCCAATTTTTGAATTTGGTACGCTTTTTAGCAAAATGCAGCATGGAAGCTTAAAATGACCACAAGTGGTCACAACTGTCTGAAATGTTATCTTTTATGAATTTGCTGTCTTGCCACCTTGCAGTCCAGACAAAATAAGGGGCAGTATGGAACTGCAGTGGTCCACAAGCAGGGCAGTAACAATATTGTGACTAAGACTCTCAATCTGATCTGTGTTGTACTTGCATCTGAAGCTCATGTATCTTATTTTACCCAAATGCCTACTGAGCAGTGGCTGGCTGGTGTATAGGTGGAGTAGAACGGAGCTAGTGATTTTCATACTCTCGGCCCACCAGCTACTGCACTTCTCCCAATGCCAGTGTGGCGTCTGGCAATGTATGCAGCCTGTAATGGGGATATAGGCACCTTACCTCCCTTATTCCCCTGTGTGGATATGCAGCCAGGCTCGCAATATGAAGACAATCTGATGTTTTGAGGAAAACTTTCACTAACTAAGTTCTAATTGTGGAGATATTAAAATGAGGTTGACAGATCAAGTTAAATCTTGTTTCTTCTGGCAGATAAATGGCCCCAATACTTTGTTTGGGACTGAGGATTACATGGGAATTGCAGGTCAAACTAGGAATGACTTTTCACATGTTTTTAGCAGTGGAACTGCTAACATATCTGCATCACTTGTTGGAAGAAACCCATTGGAAGGTACACATGAACTACGACAGGCCTGCCAATTATGTTTTGTCAAAACAGGTAAGGAGCACAGGAAGTCAGTTTGATTGATAATTAAATACATATTTACTATATCAGTGTTGTAAATTAAAATTTTATTGGTGTCCAGAAGTGCTCATTTCTGACTTGTGTATCATTTACAAACAGAATATGGATCTGAATATTGAGTCACAAAAAATGTTGCAACCATTTTTCCACCTTTTTCTTGATTTCGTGGTCTTGTCCTAATGGGTTCTTAATTTCTAAAACCACCACCAATCACGACATGCTTTCCTCACGCTGAAGGCTTACTGTGTAAGGTCATTCACGTTCTGTATTCACTTTCCTCCCAACCCCCAGGGTACTCTGAAGAATGACACCTTTGCTCAAGACTTAAAAACTTGCAATACCCACTCTGATTGGTCATGGGGAATTGAACTGCAATTCAAAGTACCTGGTAACCTTCACATCCCATCTGTTTTATTGTTCTTTCAAACTAATTCTAAATCATTATCGTGATGCTTCCAAACCTTAGCAATAATTATTAACTTCACTTTATTGACACAGGGGGTCTTAACCTATTTTGGGCTATTCAGACAACTAATCTTTGAGGTCTGAGCTGTTGCTGTTACACAGCTGTATTCTAGAAGCAACTTTTTTTTTCATCAAGACTAATCTTAAAATCAAGCACTATTCTTCAGGTTATAGACATTCTGAAATATTAGAGCAATAAAACATATATAATATTTCTACAATATTACACTGACATATCTAGGGAATGGTTATTGTAGTTTGCAGTTTATTATTTGTAGTTTAAAACTACTTTTGTTATTGTGTAAGGAGGATCAACAGGTGATTTTTGAAATGCCACATATACATGATGTTTAATAAAAAGCAGCAGTTAGAAAATGCTGAAGGATGAACTTTAAGATGTAGCCATATGTTGCCTTTAACAAAGCATCGGTTTCTTCCCTTGTTTCTTTGCATTCCTGCTTTTCCTACCCATTTCTGAAACCACACAGTTCCACCATGAACTTTTTGTTCAAAGAGAACCGGACAGGAATGCACCAGACTCTATTCTTAGTGGGTTATTGTAACTCCTTTTATTGACTGGTATGGACACTGAGCATTGGAAACTTTAAAATCCACTTGCTGGTATACATGCATTCTGAGTATTTGTGGCTTTGGAAGCAAAATAGACCTACTTTTGAACCCTGTATTTAGCACATGACAGTTAAAACACTACCAACTAGACCATGGGGCTGGTATTGTATTCCTACAGAATGCAAAAGTTGACTTTTTACTTGAGGTTGTGTTCTGTCTTTGAATTCACTCTTTGGCTGTTCAAGTTTAATAAAAATTAAATATTTAGTTGACTGAATTTGGGATTTTAGTTGCATGGTTCTCAATGACTTATTAGAGATGGGCAATTAAAGGCCCAAAACAAATTTATGAAAATTTACCCATTTGGGCCTGCAAAAACAGAAAAATACAGCTGGTTATTCCCATGCAGAAGCAAAGGAAGACTGTAAAATCTTCCTAAAATTACCTTCTATTTTTCTTGTTGAGTCTGGTCTTGTAAGTATTTGCATAATTTCCTTCTACTCTCCCCCCACCCCCTCCTTTTATTTAAGATTACTTTGGCTCTTCAAATTTATTGGTGCAAGTAAGAATTCTTAAGTCTGTTCCACGCATTTCATATTTGGACATGTGCCTGAATACAAGTGCCACAGTTACTTGTAGCTTATGTAAACGATAAACAATTTTTCTATTATTTTAGGGCCTAAGTTATTGGATTTCACTTACCATCCCAATTTAGAGCATAAGTGTAAAAAGGATATTCTAATTGGTAAAATAAAGAATTCTGAAGATAAATCATGGAAAAAAATACGTCCAAGACCAACAAAGACTCAATATGTAGGACCATATTATATATGTAAAGGTATGTTTTAAATATGGAAGTTACATAGTTTGTACTGAATTAACAAGGAAATTTAACTTGTTTGAATGCAAAATTAATTGCAAGGTTTTAATTCCTATACTGAATATAAAGTAATGCATGTGCATTTTTTGTGTTAAAATGTAGAATGAAGCTCCATTGTTTATAGGTATTAATATTTCAAGGAGGTTTAAGTGAAACCCCATCATGAAAACTAATGTGATTTAGAGCATATTCTTCCTCTAATTATAATTGTTTATTTAAAAAACATGAAAATGTATTGGGCTATTTCTAAATAGAGCAGACTCTAGTATCCTTGTGACCTTGGAGGTTCTGGACACTTAATGTAAAAGTAAGCATTGCTTCATAGATTCTCGGTATGAGCCTCTGCTTATGACTTCAGGGAGCTGATTAGTTTATCACAGATATTCTGCACAAATTAACATTTTTACTCCTAGCTACAGAGAAGAGAGTGGATATCTGTGGAAATATTTTTCTGTTTTTTGGCTTGAAATACAGAAGGGCAGCTGGAGGCTGTGAGGATAATTGGGGTACACATGCAAGCTCTAATGGACACTCCACTTCTTCTGAGGGGTTCTAAATGTAGTAAAGTTATTTTCCGGCTATACTGAAAGAAGGACAGGAGACTCTTGATATGGATTTAATCAGGCCGCAACTTTATTATTAGATGTCTGGGACTACTTGGCAGATAAAAGTGTACAGTGCAGGCAACTCCATGTTTATTCAAATAACTACTCGGGGCTTCTGGGTAGTTTAATCCAGGTCCCCCAGCGAATCCACGGCTTGGGCCTTGCCATCCACCCCTGCTTGTAGGAGAATTAAGGTGGGCTTTAAGAAAGGGGTTTGGTTCCCTGCCATACCAATCGTAGGAGTCCCCAACTCCTCCTGTTCCATTCCTTTAACCAGCACCTCCTTTTAAGTCTTTTACCAGGCCATTTATCTGGTCACTGGGTGCCTTCCTTGTGGAGTTGCCTGCACTGGACATCCACCCCACACTTACAAAATGAGTTGCGACATATAGCCTAACCACCTTTTCTCCACACCAGAAAAGGTCTACCCTGACACCCCCTGTGGAGAATGTGGGAGGAAAAACACCTCACTCCACTGAAGTTAATATGGGGGTGAGGGAAAAATTCCTTCCCAGTCCCCCTAAAAAGGAGCGATTAGCGCAATAGCCACAGCAGGTCCTAACCCAACCTGATATTTGCACCTTTAGGGGAGGGAGGGTGGGTGCTGCCTTGCCTGCTGGGTGGAAAAAAGGCTTCCCACGCCCAGGGCTTGCACATTTAAAGCCTTCTGCCCCTTACATTCCCTGGGGGTGAGTCAGCACCACAAAGCTGATGACCAGTCACCTTTTTGTGGCAGTTTCTGACCTCCTGCCTCCCCACCATAAAGCACTGCTACCTTAAGCCTGGACAACGTTCCTCCTGCTTAAAGGTGCGGTGTGGTGTGGTCATTCAAAGTGAAGTTTTGCAGAGAGGAAGAAGACCAGAAGACTAGATTCATTTACAACAGAGGTGGCTTTTCATCAGACTTTCTGAAATGCAGAGTTAAGATCAAGTGATGATCAATGTGGCTGTGTAAAAGCGATGTCAAATTTAACTTTTATTTCATGTCATCCTAGATGTTGCTGCTGAAGAAGAGTGTAGGTATCCAGGCCACTGCACATTTGCGTATTGCCAGGAGGAGATAGATGTGTGGACTCTAGAGCGCAAAGGAGCCTTTAATCGAGAAGCTCTCTTTGGAGGAAATGGAAATATCAACTTTACTGTATCCCAACTCCTTCAAGAACACCATGGACTATTTATGTTTCTTTGTGAGGTGCTTCTTTATAGGCATATTTGACTGCTTGTTTCTTAAAGATATGAAACAATTTTAAACAGTTTTTTTCATTTGACAGCTTTGCTAGATAGTAAGGTGAACTGATTATGGAATGATTTGGTTCATGACTAACTTGTAAGCATTGAGGTGCATGTTGGATAATAGTTTGCACAGTCTACATCCCTAGTAGAATCTTTAAAGTGATTTCATATATGAAACATATATTCAACTTTTCTTTAATCTCTTGTTTTTGTATTTCAGAAATGCTTTGATCACAAACCTAGAATAATAAGCAAAAGGAACAAGGATAATTCTTCTTCTTGTTCTCATCCTGCTATGCATGATTTTGAAGATAACAAGTATGTCTGAAATATACTCAATATAAGTTTCAAATTAGAAGTACAGTAGAACCTCAGAGTTACAAAGGTTATTTGTAACTCTGAAATGTTCGTAACTCTGAACAAAACATTATGGTTTTTTTCAAAAGTTTACAACTGAACATTAATTAAATACAGCTTTGAATCTTTACTATGTGAAAGAAAAATGCTGCTTTTAACCATTTTAATTTAAATGAAACAAGCACAGAAACAGCTTCCTTACCTTTAAAAAAAATTTTGTTTTTAAAACTTACCTTTTATTTTTTTAGTAGGTTGTTACAACAGTACTATACAGACGCCCCCCGGGTTACGCAAACCCGACTTACGCAAATCCGCACTTACGGAAAAAGTTCCGTAAGCTAGAAATAGGAGGGTGATATATATTTTTTTTTTGCGTAATTGTCAGTATACATTTCCGACTTACACAAAATTCAAGTTACACAAGGCGTTCCGGAACGGAAAGCTTGCGTAAGTCAGGGAGCGTCTGTACTGTATTTCTTTTCTTTTTTTGGTCTCTGCTGCTGCCCAATTGCATACTTTTGATTTCAAATTGTGTGTGTGTGGTTGACCAGTCACTTCATAACTCTGGTGTTCGTAACTCTGAGGTTCTACTGTAGTAGAGATTTCAAAGCATTTTGAATTCTAAGTTTTATTCCACAGCTGTAGATTAGCTTTCTCCTCTTATTTGCTAGCAGTCTGGTAGTTTTGCTTCGGTAGTAGTAACAATGCAGACTTTTTAGCCAACAAGCTTTAAAAACATAAATTTTGCCTGACAGCATCTTTGTGCTATAGGTATTGCCTTTATCTTACAGGTGGGAAACTGAGGCAAAAGGTTCTATTACCAGCAGATAGTTTGCTTTGAATTAATGCATTTGTTGTATTTTCTTGTCTAAAGTATAGTCCTACATCATTAATTATAAAAGTGATGATAACTTCTTTCTCAATACTGAAGAAAACCAGTGATGTTGATCAGCTACTCCCATCTGTTTGAAACCATTAACCATCAGTGCCCCTTACTAAGGGCTTCTGTACCTGGCAAGCTGCATTGGTTTAACTAAAGGTGTGACTTTAAACTGATATAGTTAAACCATTACAAACCCCTCTTATATCAGGTACAGTATGACGTTTCTTTTTAGCTTAAACCTGTTTCTAATTGACTTAAGCTAAACCAAAATAAGTTACTCTTAAACTGAAATAAGAGCATCCACATAAGGGTTTGCATCAGTTTAATTAAACTGGTGCAAGTTTGTATGAGGATAAGGTTTGAAAGCATATCTAGCTTCATTATTTTCTGAGGTAAACTAAGTTTAAAAAAACACAAGATCCCACTGTGCTCCTTATGTGATTTTATATATGTATGAAAGTTACACCTATTTAGACTACAATGAGAGCACTATTAAATATATGGGGACTCTACCGTCTGTAGGAAATACATTTACACTGTTTGTAGTGTTTCTCATTCTAAGTAAAGGAAACACTGCAAATATGAGAGTAAGGTAAATACTGTGAAGTCAGTCCATTTTTTAATGCAAGCCTACAAATAGTTATTGGTAAGCTTCAGGTTGTGCATGTGGGAATATTTACTTGGCAGTGGGATGTCATGTCTTTGCCTTTGGAAACAATGGGTATTGTGTCCAGTATTGTTCTGCAGTAGGCAGTATTAGATTTGACAACAGACAGCACTGATTTCTGAGACATTTCTCTCTCCTCCCCCGCCCGCCCCTCCCACCCCCCCCTTGGCCTGCAAATGGTTAATTTAGACCCTAATTCTGTAATCTGCAGACTCTGTTCCTGTTCAGAGTTCCATTGGTTACAGTGGGGCTTCACCTGGTCTTAAGCATCTACCTGCATCAATGGGCTTGCAGGAGCAGGACTTGAGTTTGGAGAGCACTTTATTCAAATTTCTTCTATTGAATTAAAAAAACCTATAGTATAAAATTACTGAGTGGTGGTGTTTCCAGTGGAGTCCTGCAGTGATCAGTTCTTGGCTGAATGCCAGTCAGGATTTTATCTGTGATCTAGAAGAAAATATAAAATATTGCTGGTAAAATTTGTAGATGAAACACAGGTTGGTGAGGTAGTAAATAAAGGCCTGCGTATAGTGAGATTTAAAGTTAATTTCTTCCAGTTCTTCGAGTGCTTGCTCATATCGATTCCTATTAGGTGTGCGCACGCCGCGTGCACAACTGTCAGAGAAATTTTCTACCCTAGCAACACCCGGTGGGTCGGCTGTGGAGCCCCCTGGAGTGGCGCCTTCATGACGCTGGATATATACCACCAGCCGGTCCAGCGCCCCCTCAGTTCCTTCTTACCGCCCATGACGGTCGTTGGAACTGTGGAACTTTGCTGTTCTCCACTTTCCCTAGCGTTCTTTTTCCCCGTAGTTTATATAGTTGTTGTTATAGTTAGTGTAGTTATAGTTAGTTATTGTGTACATAGAGTTAGAATAGTGGGTTGGAAGGGGTCTTTCCCCTCCTCCCTGCCTGCCGCTTGGGCTCATGCCCAAGGCTCCGGGCTTTAAGCCTTGTTCAGCCTGTTCCAAGCCTATGCCAACGGGCAACCCCCACGACTCCTGCTTGAAGTGCCTAGGGGAGTCTCACTAGGCTGACAAGTGCAAGATTTATAAAGCGTTCCAGCTCTGGACCAAAAAGGAGCGGGACTTTTGGTTGAAGCAGCTCCTAATGGAGGCGGCTCTTAGCCCGGATCCTCCAGCGGCGTGCCAAGACCCGGCACCGGGTGCTTCGGTGCGCAGCGCCCCGGCGACAACAGCAGGTACTGCACCATGGATGGACTCTAGCAGAGACCCGTGGCACCGGACTTCCCCGGCACCACAACCGGCGCAATTGGTCCGGTGCCAATCTCTCTCACCTGGCCAGAAGCGGCACCGCAGGCCAGAGGCGACAGATCTGCTTCAGCAGTTGTCGGCACCCCTGAGGCCAACCTCCGAGTCGCATCCAGTTACGGAGCGACCGAGTGTGCAAGCGCCGACGTCGGGACTGTTGACTCTGGCACCGAGGGAGGAGCCGTTGAGTCCGGTGCGCACAGGCTCCCTGACGCGTACCAAGCCCAGGGAGTACCGTTAGGGGCCTCCTGCTCAGCCCACTCAGTGCCTCGGGTGCCAGAGGCCACCATAAGCCATCCTGCTCCAGGGGGGTATGGAAACTGCAGCCCCGACCCCTGGACAAGCTCCAGGCCCCGGCATAAAGGACCCCGGGCAGCAGGACCCATCACAACAGGAGGTGCCACTGGACTCTCTAGCCCCTGTGGCATCCTCCTCGCCTTCGCCAGATGAGGCAGTGGCGGGGATAACAATCTTGGGTCCTCTTCCAATAGATCTTCATGCCCACCAGGACCTCCTACGTAGGGTGGCATGTAATATGAACCTCCAAGCGGAGGAGGTGGTGGAGCTGGAGGACCCAGTGGTGGACATCCTATCAGCAGAAGCCCCGTCTCGAGTGGCTTTGCCCCTCATATGTACTATCCACACCACTGCCAAAACAATCTGGCAGATGCCTGCTTCCATCCCTCCAACGGCTAGAGGAGTGGAGAGGAAATACTTTGTTCCCTCCAAGGAGTATGAGTACCTATACACTCACCCTCAGCTGTGTTCACTAGTGGTGGCCTCGGTGAACGAAAGGGAGCGGCATGGGCAACAGGCCCTGGCACCCAAATCAAAGGATACCAGGCGCCTCGATTTGTTCGGGTGCAAGATTTACTCCTCCGGGGGGCTGCAGCTCAGGGTCATGAACCAGCAGGCACTCCTGAGCCACTATGACTATAATTCATGGAGCTCCATGTTAAAATTCAAAGAACTAGTGCCTCTGGAGTCCAGGGATGAATTTGGAGCCCTAGTGGAGGAAGGCAAAAGGTGGCTAGGACCTCCTTACAGGCCTCCTTAGATGCTGCAGACTCTGCTGCCAGGACCCTTGCATCGGGCATAGCCATGCACCGCATATCGTGGCTTCAGGTGTCGGGCTTGCCGCCAGAACTGCAGCAAACCCTGCAGGACCTTCCATTTGAAGGGCAAGGCCTGTTCTCGGACTAAATGGACTCTAGGGTCCAGAGCCTCAAAGATTCCAGGGCTATAATGTGCTCTCTAGGAATGCACACACCGGTCACCCAGCCTCAACGGTCCTACCCCCCTCCTCGGCCGAGGCAGGATTTTTATAGGAGGCTTTGTGGTCAACTGCAAACACTATCAGTTCACGGTCCTTCCTTTCGGCCTTTCCACGGCCCCCAGAGTGTTCACCAAATGTATAGCTGTCGTGGCAGCCGTCCTTCGTTGGCAGCGGATCCAAGTATTTCCATATCTCGATGATTGGCTTATCCGGGGTTGCACCAGGGAACAAGTGCAGTCCCACGTTCAGGTTACCATAGACATGTTTAGTCAGCTGGGCCTCCTGCTCAACGTCGAAAAGTCGACTCTGGAGCCAACCCAGAGCATAGAGTTGATCGGGGCAGTCTTAGATTCCAGTCTGGCACAAGCTCTCCTTCCGGAGGCCTGCTTCCAGTTATTGGTGAACCTCATCCAAAGCCTTCAAAGTTTCCCAACCTCAACGGTGAAAACATGCCTGAGCCTTCTGAGGCACATGGCCTCTTGCACGTACGTGACCAGGCATGCCAGACTGCGGCTCTGCTCACTTCAGGCCTGGCTATCAACAGTATATTGTCTAGGTCGGGACAGCTTGAGTATGGTGGTCACTGTCCCAAAAGCGGTCCTAATCTCTCTCTGCTGGTGGTTGGTTCCCAGGACTGTATGCGAAGGGGTCCCATTTCATGCCCCTCAACCATCCTTGTGCCTGGTCACAGATGCTTCATCCCTAGGATGGGGCGCCCACCTGGGGGACCTCTGAACATAGGGTCTATGGACCGCAGCCAAGCTATCGCTACACATCAGTGTACGAGAACTGATGGCAGTGTGCCTGGCGTGTCAGGCATCCTGGGAGCGTCTACATGGGCGTTGCGTGGCAATCCTCACAGACAACACCACAGCCATGTTCTACATCAACAAGCAAGGGGGAGCCCGGTCGTCCCCCCTCTGTCGGGAAGCCATTCGTCTGTGGGAGTTCTGTATAGCCCACTCTATCCATCTGGTGGCGTCCTTTCTCCTGGGGGTCCAGAACATACTGACAGATCGCCTCAGCAGGTCCTTCCAGTCTCACGAGTGGTCGATTCGTCCAGATGTCATCCACTCCATCTTCCTCAGGTGGGGATTTCCCCAGGTCGACCTGTTCACCTCACGCAGTAATCGGAAGTGCCAAATGTTTTGTTTTCTCTCTAAGGGAGTTCCCCAGGTTTGCTGTCAGACGCCTTCCTGATCCTGTGGAAGGACCAGCTGTTCTACGCTTTCCCTCCATTCCCGCTAGTCCACAAGGTCCTGCTCAAGGTACTCAGGGACAGAGCATGTCTGATTCTGGTCGCCCCAGCGTGGCCCAGGCAACACTGGTACACCACGCTGCTGGAGCTGTCGGTAGACGCTCCAATTCCACTCCCTCTTTGTCCGGACCTGATCTCACAAGACCAAGGCTGCCTCTGTCACCCCGACCTGCAATCCCTCCATCTCACAGCGTGGATGCTGCATGGCTAACTCAGTCGGACCTTCTCTGCTCACACTTGGTGCAGCAGGTTCTGATAGGTAGCAGGAAACCCTCCACCCGAGTCACGTACTTGGCCAAATGGAAGCGTTTCTCCTGCTGGTGCGCTCAGTGTGACACGCCCCCTTTGCAGGCATCGGTGCCTCTCCTCCTAGACTATCTCCTATCCCTAAAACTGCAGGGTCTGGCGATATCATCTGTTAGGGTGCACCTAGCAGCCATATCGGCTTTCCACCCAGGAGAACATGGTCACTCTGTCTTCTTCAACCCAACGGTCGGTAGGTTTCTTAAGGGACTGGACCGTCTCTACCTGCAGGTGCGACAACCAGTCCCAGTGTGGGACCTTAACCTGGTCCTTTCCAGACTCACGGGACCCCCGTTTGAGCCGATGGCCACCTGCTCACTCCTCTACCTCTCTTGGAAGACAGCCTTCCTTGTAGCCATCACTTCAGCAAGGCGCGTAGCTGAGATCAGAGCCCTCACGTCGGAACCGCCGTACATGGTTTTCCATAAAGACAAGGTGCAGCTTCGCCCTCACCCTGCCTTTCTTCCCAAGGTGGTGTCAACTTTTCACATCAGCCAGGACATTTTCCTCACGGTCTTTTATCCAAAGCCGCACGCTACACAGAGGGAGCAACGGCTGCACTCCCTCGCCTTCTATATTGAACGTACGAAGCCTTTCAGAAAGACGACCCAGCTATTTGTTGCCGTGGCCGACCGGATGAAAGGCCTCTTGGATCACGTCCTGTATCCGTGCTTATTACGACCTGGCCGGCGTCCCAGCCATGCACCTCACCACCCATTCCACAAGGGCCCAAGCTGCTTCAGCTGCTTTCCTGGCACAGGTTCCAATTCAAGAAATTTGTAGAGCTGCCACTTGGTCGTCAGTGCATACTTTTTCCTCCCACTACACAATAGTCCAGCAGTCCAAAGACGATGCTGCATTTGGTTCAGCAGTTCTGCATTCAGCGATATCTCACTCCGACCCCATCGCCTAGGTAAGGCTTGGGAGTCACCTAATTGGAATCGATATGAGCAAGCACTCTCGGGTGACCAGATGTCCCCATTTTATAGGGACAGTCCCGATATTTGGGCCTTTTTTTAATATGGGCTCCTATTACCCCCCATCCCCGTCCCGATTTTTCACACTTGCTATCTGGTCAACCTAAAGCACTCGAAGAAGAAAAGACGGTTACTCACCTTAGTAACTGTTCTTCGAGATGTGTTGCTCATATCCATTCCAAACCCGCCCTCCTTCCCCTCTGTTGGAGTTGCCAGCAAGAAGGAACTGAGGGGGCGCTGGGCCGGCTGGGGTATATATCTAGCGCCATGAAGGCGCCACTCCAGGGGGCTCCACAGCCAACCCACCGGGTGTTGCTAGGGTAGAAAATTTCTCCGATTGTGCACGCAGCGCGCGCACACCTAATTGGAATGGATATGAGCAACACATCTTGAAAAACAACAGTTACAAAGGTGAGTAACCGTCTTTTATCAAAGAGTAGGTTGAGAGAGAGCTATTGTGGTCTAGATGCACCAATACAGGGAAAAGATTTCTGATATTGTAGAGTACTCTTTACTTTAGCAGACTAAGTGGCTGGATGTTGAAGCTAGACTAACTGAAAATGGAAATATAAAATGCAGATTTTTAAATGAGGGTAAATAAGCTTCTTGGTACATTTGTGCTTGTAGTACCTACCACAGTGGTCAATAATTAGAGGCTTCAAGGAGCTACTGCAGTACAAATGATTAGTAACCATTGGAACAGCTTTCCTACTAATGTGATGGGTTCTTCATCACTTGGAGACTTTAAGGGCACGCCTACAAGGAGCAGCAATGAGCGCTACGGGGGTGTTTTTTGTAAATTGCACTAATGTGTTGTGCTCTAAGTGCTCTGTATAGACCCTGTTGAAATGCACTAGAGAACTTTTAGTTTATGCCAACAGCTTTGAAACAGTACTATGTTAAAGCACACCAGGGAACTTTTAGTCTATGCCAGTAGGGTCTACATGGACCAGTTAATGTGCAACATGCTAGTGTGCTTTAGAAATTACCAACAGTGCACATTACTGCTATCTATAGACAAGCCCAACGTAATTTCTGCTTAAGCTAGAGACGTGTAAGCTTGATACAAGGGTTACTGGTGTAAAATCCTATGGCCTGTGTTTTATGCAGGAAGTTGGACTAGATGACTTTCGTGGTCTCTTCTAGCCTTAAAAATCTGTTCTTGACAAATGCTGCCCTTGGCTGTACATAATCTACTCACTAACTTCTGTAGGAGTTGTGTGTACACATACATCAGAGGAAGGAGAGTGGGTGTCTATGTAATTCTATGGCAGTTTCCATGACAGTAGAATCCAGGAGCACAAAGGGCTCTGAATACTGCCTATTTGTTACTTTAAAGCTCAAATTTACCAATTTGTGGTGCATGCTGATATATAAACTCACATTTTTCCAAAGTTTTAATAATTAATTCCTTAAGTGGAAAGACCTCATAGTCACACACAGAATTCGCTTGTAAAAATTACACAAACAGTAGTGATCTAGGATTACTCTGCCTAGCAATATATAAGATATTTTAAAGAGCTGTCAAAATTAAAATAAAATATGAGGTGGAAAGAATGGTCACATTGCATGTTTTCCATATGCACAAGGAAGGTCAGTAACTTTACAGAAAGCTTAAAATATTGATTTCTTTTCAAAAACAGGTGCCTTGTCCACATTTTGCGAGAAACTACAGTAAAGTATTCCAAGATCCGTTCTTTTCATGCTCAGTGTCAGCTTGACCTGTGCAGGCATGAGGTGCGTTACGGCTGTTTAAGAGAAGATGAGTGTTTTTATGCACACAGTCTTGTAGAACTGAAAGTTTGGATAATGCAGAATGAGACAGGTATGTTTGGATTTAAATATTACTCCTACCCCCAGTGCAAAAAGATAAAAGAAATGCAATTAATTGACCCACTAGTAAGTGTCTTCTACTTACAAGGTCCTTTAGTCTTCTGTATATCCAATAAACAATTGGTCAGTTTTACTAGCTAGTGGGTATTGAGTAAGATTGCTAGACATATAAAATTAGGAAACTAGCTTTAACTCAAAACTAATAGTTTCTTAATCATAGAATCATAGGACTGGAAGGGACCTTAAGGTCATCTAATCCAGGGGTTTGCAACCTTTTTCTTGCTGAGGCCCCCCTCAACATGCTATTAAAAACTCCAGGGCCACTTGGGAGCGGGGGAGGGGGGACCCCTGTGCATAGGCATAGTTTGACTTCTATTTTGCAGGGGCAAGGGCTGGCGGGTCTCGGGCCAGTTCCGCACAGCGGGGTCCAGGGAGGGAGCACCACCTCTACCCCCGACTCACCTCAGCAGACCACCCAGCTTGTCTGGGTTGTGGGAGGCCACAACCAAAAAATAGAACTCAAAGGCGGGACTCAGTTCAAAAAGTCTGAAAACCGTTCAGGGTGCAGGCAGGGGTTCGCTAGGGGCTGTGTGCAGGCAGCGGAGTAGCTCAGGGTGCAGCCAGCGGGTAGTTAGGGGCTGTGTGCGGGTTGCGGGGGGTAGCTCAGGGTGCAGGAAGAAGGATAGCTAGGGGCTGTGTGCCAGGAGGGCTCCCCCAGCGGTGGCTGCTCCCCGAGGGCTCTGCAGGCCCCAGAGCCGGGTCCCCCCACCCGGGCGGCTCTTACCGGCTGTGTGAGCAGTCAAAGGGGGCTGGGAGCTGAAGAGCAGCAGCAACCCCGGGCACCAGCAGCAGATGGGAGAATGCCGTGGCTGCCCGCTCCATGGCACCACCAGCCAGAGTGGGGATGGGGGGGCAAACCCCAAACTCTGCCTATGGGCTCAGGGCTCCTGCTCGCGGGGAACACCAGGGCTGGGGGATGAGGAGGAATGCTGGGGCTGCTGGCTTCAGCCCCGCGCCACTCCCGGCTTCAGCCCCATGGGGGGTGCTGGGGCTCAGGGCACCAGGTTTCAGCCACAGGGTCCCACGGACCCCCAAAAGGGCTTGCGGACCCTGGTTGAGAACCGCTGATCTAGTCCAGTCCCCTGCACTGATGGCAGGACTAAGTATTATCTATACCAGGGGTCAGCAACCTTTCAGAAGTGGTGTGCGGAGTCTTCATTTATTCACTCTGATTTAAGGTTTTGCGTGCCAGTAATACATTTTAATGTTTTTAGAAGGTCTCTTTCTCTAAGTCTATAATATATAACTAAACTATTGTTGTATGTAAAGTAAATAAGGTTTTTAAAATGTTTAAGAAGCTTCATTTAAAATTAAATTAAAATGAAGAGCCCCCCGGACCGGTGGCCAGGACCTGGGCAGTGTGAGTGCCACTGAAAATCAGCTTGCATGCCGCCTTCGGCACGTTGCCTACCCCTGATCTATACCATGACAGGCGTTTGAGGTGTTTTAGCTTTAGGTCTCAGAAATGTGTTCGTGTTTTAGTTTTATTACAAAATTGCTTTGACTAGAAATTGAGATATTTACTTTGAAGGCAAAGGAGAATGTTTCTGCAGCGTGTGAAAGACATTGATCAGGCGTATCTTTTTGTTACAGGTCATTGACCCAGTTTTGAATTTTTTACTTGTCCGGTGTTTTTGTTCCTCTAGCTCTAAAATGGCTTAATGTTGCTACAAAATTTCTTTATTGTTAAATCTCCTTTCTTCAGGGAAGCACCCCAGTCTGGAATGGGCTGCTCCTTTTTGCCTCATTGTGGTAGTCAACTTTTTTGGTATGGTTTTGGTGGTCCCTCCAACCAACTTGCAGTGGACCTCAGCTACTCTCTCTACCTTGCTGTGTGAGGGAACACTGCTTTAAATATTAGTTGGGTTGATCATCCTGGGTGGCGATGATGCCCAGAAAAAGGGTAGTGTGGGCAATGTGGAGATGATATGTTGTCCCATAGTTGGGTCCCTTTTTTGCCCAGACTGTCACTCTGAACGTGCTCCTTCCGTGGAGAAGGAGCATCAGACCAGTTACACTTCCAGACAGAGAGAGTGGATCAGCCAACTTAGGATGACCCCAGGCCAAGAAAAGTTTCAGAGGAAGACAGTCATGTGGAGGTATACAGAGTCCTCCCAGTTTTCTGTTGCTCTAGCCTATTTATCTCTACTTGGCCTTTGAGGATTCATTTTTGTGGAAGGAGGGACAGCTGCTCTCCCTTCCTTTCCTGCTCCCCAAAATGTCTAGGTTCAAGGGTAGCTGCTATTTTCTCTTAACCCCATAAACTTCTTATTAAAAGGGGTAGGCCATCCTACAAACATGAGTGTCCATGTGGGTTGTTCTCTCCTACGCGTGTCCAGACATAGTCAAGGCTCAATTGATAATTTATAGACTCTGTGGGTTGGAGGACTCTAAAGAAGGGGAATGCTCACCTGAGTGGGAAGCCCCTTCCTGCCCCTGCTCCAAATCCAAGCACAGACCTATTTTTCTTTTCAAGGACTCTGAAAGTCTGATAGAGTTGATGTCTTTAGTCTTCAGCCTTTCCATGGACATTGGGGAGAAGAAACCTTGGTGAGGCTTTAATTATATGGAAAGGTGTGCAGTAAAAGTCTGTATCTCTGAGGACATTGAGATTATTAAAGAGCCGGAGAGAAAAGTGGTTGCAAGAATGGCTATCATTAAAGGCAATGTGACAGTCTTTTACATCCTGCCTATGAGTCTTGCAAGTCTTGTGGGGAGTCTCTCTCCTGAGTAACACTGATCTGTACATGAGGAGGGTTTTTATAGGAGCCTTGTGTATATAAACTGGAGTCTCATTTTTGGAAAAACAAGCTGGTTTTCAAGAGGTTTGCAGCTAGCTTGCCTGTGGTCATTTGCACCAAGGCCTTAGGCATCTGGCTCCAGGATTTGAAAACAGGCTGTTTGGAAGATCCAATTAAACAGAAAACTTAGGCGATACTTTGGTCCATCTGTGAATGTATTTGTGTTATGTGGACAGTGTAGGATTTTAGGATGTCCTTAACTTGTTTTAAGTGCTTGATTTTTGTAAATCTTGTGGTAGGGAACACCAGTGTCTCTTTGGCAACCTCAGCTGTTTTTTGGGGGGATTCAGTAGCACTTGAACATGTATATGAATAAAACTTCCAAATATTCATAATTGTCTAAGATTTTGTTTTCTCATCTGCAGGTATGTCACATGATACTATTGCTCAAGAATCAAAGAAATATTGGCAGAATATGGAAGCAAATGCACATGGAGCACAGGTATTACCACTCACATCTTTCTCAGGAAGCAAATTTATGTGGGACTAGTGTGATTGGTGATGTACTGGTTTTGATGTCAATGTTTATAACACGATTTAACTGTTAGTTTATATCACAAAATGGTTGTCCCAAGTATATGCCCCAAATGATTCCCTCTTCTTCCCCCCGCCCCTTTAAAAAAAACAACAACGAAAAAAACACTTTCTGGATACTTCAGATATTCTGATTTTTCCTAATCCCAGTTACACCTGTGCAGTTACTTTTTTTCCACTTTGCTTATTTTGTCATAAGCAGAATACAAACCTTCAAAAATGTATTCCTTCGAATTCTTTCTTCAGCTGAGGACCTAGCATAAATCCTTTTCTAGTAGTTTGTTCTCATTTATATTTTGTTTATACAGCACATTGTATGCCCATTGCCACAACCTCTGGGTGTATTTATACAATCTAAACAAAATTAACTAACATGCTGTCATTAACAGATTGCAAATCTAGGTCTTTTTTGATGTATTTATAAGCTCTCTAGTATGTAACTCATCTAGAAACATTTTATAACCCTTTCTTATCTTCAGGGGTACTTAATGATTTATGTATGGATTTCTCTGCAGATGCAAATCACCATTTTATTTTATTTTTATTTAAGATTCTTGGCAACCAAATGAAGCATGGATCTCTAAATTTGAAAATGAAGTTTGTGTGCGCCCAGTGCTGGAGAAATGGTCAAGTTAGCGAGCCAGACAAAAACAAAAAATACTGTAGTGCAAAAGCAAGACATCCGTGAGTAACAGAACTTCAAATGCATAATGTCTCTCAGTAAACCATTTTATAAAATCTTCTGGGTGATCTGTATAGGAAATAAAACTATTAAAAGGGATGCAAAAAAGCAAGTACAGTTGAAGTAGAACTTGGCCTGAAAGGCTGAAGACTTTAAAGTGTTAATAATCAAGAATAAAAAATGCATGTTACACACTTCAGTTGGCGGTTTATACTGACTTTATTTTTCCTTTAACTCACAACCATGATGGGTGTTTTGAGACTTTAAATAAATTGCATTAAAACATATGGCTTTGGGGCTCTTTAGGTCCAATCATTATCTTTACTATTGACAAATAGTACGGTATGTAGATGTATTCTATGTATTTGAATGCTTCCATATTCCTTAGATGGACCAAAGATCGTCGTGTGGTGCTGGTGATGTCTAATGAGCGTAAGAAGTGGATGACGATTCGCCCTCTTCCCACGAAGAAACAAGTGCCTTCGCAGTTTGATGTATATGTTTATCTAAAATGATCTTTTTAATTAAGACACTTAAGTCACTGGAAAATACTAGTAAAGGGCCAGATTTCTGCAGCCACTGTATGTGAAATGTCTATTGAAATCAGTGGGAGTCACTGGAGCAGCTGCAGATCCAGGTGCTAGGAAGGACTGAGCTCATTTTTTATTGCTGAAGCTCCTCCAAGTCAGTGAAACTTCAGTAATAAAAGTATAGAAGGTATTAATATAAAGTATTAGGTAATCTCATTTGAAGTCTGTAAAATATTTATATAGTTCTCAGAAAACCCTAATCAAAAGAGTGCATAATAGTTTGAGAGTGAGACACACTCCATACAATATTGGAAGAGACCAGGAATTTCATTTCTTCTTGTGCAGTTGTCAAGATGAGTTTGCAAAATCCTGTTTCCTGGGTTCTGACAACTCATTACTTCAAAAGGGCTTCTGTTTTCAAAGAGCATTGTGTGATTTATTACAGTGAATGGGAGGCATTCAGCTAATAACGTAATGCATAAATTTAACCTTACATATTTGGAGTACTGTCAAAAGTAAATAATTTGAATTCCTGCATAATAGAAATACAGCACAGACCTAAAATGTTATGTTCTAATCATGGTGTGATTTCTAAGTCATAACTGTCTGCATCCAACCTATATTTTCTGCTAGCTTTGCAGACTGATGAGCTCTTCTGTAGCTAGTGCTTCATAAGGTTTTTTTAAGACTAGATAAGATCAGTGTGTTATATGGGCTGCATCCAATACTACCTGTATGGCCCTGAGGATGTCACACGGGCCACAGCTGTGCGCTGATTGGGCCACAAGTGGCTTGTGGGCCACAAGTTGAGAACCACTGCTCTGACAGCTTATTTGGAAGACAACTATTTATTTGAGTTATAGTAATAGCAGTAGCTTGTCTGCTTATCAGAATGCTAATGTGCCTGAAGTAAAGCTACAAAGATCTTTCATCACCCATCATAACTTAACATATGCCTAAAAGATTTTTTTTTTTATTCATATCTAGTTGTGCAATCATATTGCTTCAGGCAAGAAATGTCAATATGTTGGAAACTGCTCCTTTGCTCACAGTCCTGAGGAGAGAGAGATGTGGACGTATATGAAAGAGAATAGTAGTAAGTAAAAAATGTATAAGGGTATTAAACCCATACATGCTGTAAATCAGGGGTCTCAAACTCAAATGACCACGAGGGCCACATGAGGACTAGTGCATTGACCCGAGGGCTGCATCACTGACACCCCCCTCGCTGCCTCTGGCCCCGCCCCCACCCCACCCCTTCCATTAGACCCCGCCCCACCTCTTCCCAGCCCCATTCCAACCCCTTCCCCGAAGTCCCCACCCCAACGCTGCCCCCAGGGGGTGCAGAAGGTGTGCAGGGTGCGGCGGGGGCTCAGGGCAGGGAGTTGGTGTGTGGGGTGCAAGAGGGTGAGGGTGCAGCAGGTGGCTCAGGGCAGGGAGTGCAGGAGGGGTGCGGGATGTGGCAGGGGGCGCAGGGCAGGGGGTTGGAGGGCAGGAGGGGTGTGGGATGCAGCAGGGGGCTCAGGGCAGGGAGTTGGGGTGCAGGAGGGGTTCAGGGAATGAGCTCCAGCCCGGCGCCGCTTACCTAGAGTGGCTTCGGGGTGGCAGCGGTGCGCACCGGGGCCAGGGCAGGCTCCTTGCCTGCCCTGTCCCCCCCGCGCTGCTCCGTCCCAGGAAGCAGCTGGAACCGTGTCCCTGCAGCCCCTGGGGGAGGGGCTCAGGGTTCTGTGTGTGTGCTGCTCTTGCCGCTCCTCCAGGTACCTCCCATGAAGCTCCCATTGGCCGCGGTTCCCTGTTCCCGGCCAATGGGAGCTGTGGGGGGCGGTGCCTGGAAGGAGGCAATGCAGGAGCCCTCTGCCTCCTTCCCCCTCCCCCCCGGCCCGAAGGGGCTGTGCTGCCAGCTGCTTCAGAGAGCAGCATGGGGCTCACAACACCACAGGGGGCAATCCCGCGGGTAGGCAGAGGGGAGGGGGGGGGTGCGCGCGGGGACTTGGCGGGCCACACACAAGAGCCCCGTGGGCCGCATGCGGCCCGCGGGCCGCGTGTTTGAGACCCCTGCTGTAAATCCTGGGTTTTCTCTTTTTTTTTTTTTTTCATCTCTCTCCTACAATAAGTACCTCTGTCAGTTTTCCTCTAGCCTTCCTTAGGCAATCTGGTGGGTAGATTTTTCTTCAAGTAAACCCAACCTCCCTCTCATTATACAAAATTAATGTCTAATCCATATTAACACCATTTTAATATAGGTTCATATAAATACCAGGTGACCCATTAAGTGACTGAAATTAGTAATTACTGTCAGTGCAGTTTTTAGCTTTGAAGATTCTTGATGAGTAAGTAAAAGAGTTGGTTGAATGCAAAAACACCATTTGCAACCCTTTATGAGAGGACCAAATTCCTGTTCAGATCAGCTGTATTTGTATTTATCGTTTTTGCAAATTGGGTTTTGTTTGTATATAGGGGGGCTGGCTGGCTGCAAAAGTACCAGTATTCACATGTAAACAAGAGTATTCACTATTCGTTCTTGGGTTTTACGTTTGTTGTCCAATCGGGGAGGTTATTAGGGAGAAATAATACCATGTGACTGATCGCAAAGAACAAAGATTGAATAACTGAAGTGATACTAACATTGGTTTGCAAATGAGGAGACAGGATAAATATCAGGAAATGTATTTGTAATGCATTTGACTAGCTCTAATAACAGGATTAATGATAAAATCATAGATCAGCATAATGGGGCCCAATTGCAATTGGGGCCTTTGGGCGATACCTAATATAAATATTTGCTGCTCATATTAGGTAAATCTTAATTTCCCCTACCTAGGTGTCTTGGAAGAAAGTGGGTCAGGCTAAGAGGCCAAAGTTTCACATAGCTGTCATTATTAGCTACTGTCTCTCTCTCCTCCCTTCAGGTCTGCAATTTGTCCGTCCTTTTCTGCTTATACTACATGGGGCCTAAAGATATCTGTGCCTTATTTCCAAATTATGTCTGCAAACTCAGTTACGTATTGTACTCACTCTTGCCTTAATTGCTGAATACTTATTTTAGCTTCTGCTCTTGTTAGTTCAAGACATGGAGCAGTTGTATGAAATGTGGCTAAAGAGTCAAAAACCAGAAAAAGGAGAAGATACAGCTACTCAAGCAAACAAAGAAAATGGGAAGCAAATTCATATGCCAACTGACTATGCTGAAGTTACAGTAAGTAATGCAGGTTTAGTAATTATCCTAAACTCTAGAATTTTTTTTGCACTTAATACCAATTGCTGTGTTCCTTGCTCATACAACAGTCACTGAAATCCTTGTATGCAGTGTTGTTGTGGCCATGTCAGTCCCAGGATATTAGAGACACAAGGTGGGTGTGGTAATATCTTTTATTGGACCAACTTCCGTTGGTGAGAGAGATGAGCTTACACAGAACTCTTCCTCCTCCTGAAGAAGAGCTCTGTGTAAGCTCGAAAGCTTCTCTTTCTCACCAACAGAAGTTCGTCCAATGAAAGATATTACCACACCCATCTTGTGTCTCTGAAATGCTTGTAGTTAGCTAACGTGGAGTCATGCTGTGGACCGAGCATTAGTGCTGCTCTTCAGAATCTACAGAGCCTGGGGAGGGGGTCAAAAACCTTAGCTGATGACTCCGTATAAACAGACTTTAAAATTGTTACTGTATATTAGCCTATAATTGTTTCTTTAGCTAATCCGATATTAAACTGTGTTAAGGAGCAGTTCTATGCATGAAGTATTGAATTTTCTTAAATTTTTTAAATGTGTGTAAACCAGGTGGACTTTCACTGCTGGATGTGTGGAAAGAACTGTAATAGTGAGAAACAATGGCAAGGTCACATCTCTTCAGAAAAGCATAAGGAGAAGGTATTCCACACTGAGGATGATCAAAACTGTTGGCAGCATCGGTTTCCAACTGGATATTTTAACATTTGTGATAGGTATGTAGCATTTATATTTGAGATGTCAAAGTTGCTCACTCACAATTGTGCTATTGCAAATATAGGCAGATAATATAGTTACTGCAGTTACCTGAGATGGTGAACATTTTTTTTTTTTTTTTTTTTTTTAATGACACCCACTCTACTAGTATGCATTGTGGAAATCTTATGCAAAGCAAACCATTAAATAGCAATATTTTAACATGAATACCTGAGTGACCAGATATTTTAATGTGTGGTGAGAAGGTTTGGCTTTGAGTGCTAGATGTGGAGCTATGTGGAAAGGTTCAAGCCTTTTTGTGTTAGGATGAAACTTTGTTTAAATAATAGCATTGGTACATCACAGCTATTGCTATAAATATACCTCTCTATTTTCCTTAATGAATTACCTGTAGAATACAAGAAATGTATGCAGTCCCACCCACTATTCTCATGTAACAAAGTATCTTGAAATTATGGGGTGTTCTTTGCAAATCAGATATTAACTTGTCACAGAAAATACTGTCACTGGAAGCTATCTATGAAATTCAGGTATGTTCCAAAGGGCCCTACACACCAAACTGGCTTGCTGGCTTTCTCAATGCTGGTTAGTATACTCTACTAATCTGTCTTGTATTCCAGTCTTGGAGGACACAGCCTTTGCACCCAAGCCACTTGGCCTCAGGTGGACGAGTTAACATGCTTTAAATCACTGGAGCCAACCTGGTTGGCTTTGGAGTCTGGGATCTAAGGTTGGAGCTCCAGAGTGCAGGCGTTTTCTGTGGCAATATTAAAATCTTCATTTTATTGATAGAGAAAAACTAATGGTTGTCACAGCCAGGGATTCTGATGATTTTTGGAACAAACTGAATTTAATTGATAGGTTAATATCTTTAAATGATTTTTTTGGAGGAGGGTGGGTTTGGGCAAAGTGGAGAAATGAGGAATGGAAGGCCAGAGCTTTGGCTCCTGTCCCCCAAAGACTTTTTCCTTATCTGGTTCTCAAAGACTATTAAAGAGGGTAAACTGAACTGATGCATCTTCATTTTAGAGAAAAAATAATCTCTCTCCTAGAGAATTTGTGCTTCTTTAATAAAGGTCTAATTATACAAAAAACATGGCTAGTAGAAAATATCTAAGACCTTTTAAAATCAGATAGTTAATTCGTGATACTTTTGTGAAAACTATAACACACCAATTAATTTTTTTAACAGATATATGGCTGGTACTTGCATTGAAGGAAACAACTGTAAATTTGCACATGGAAATGCTGAGCTCCATGAATGGGAAGAACGAAGAGATGTTCTAAGAATGAAGCTCAGCAAAGCAAGAAAAGACCACTTGATTGCTCCAAATGATAATGACTTTGGAAAATATAGTTTTTTGTTTAAAGATTTAAACTAATACTAAAATGATGCATTCATGTTACCTTATGGAAGCATAAATCAGAAAATTTGACAGTAATCAAAAGCACGTGACAGAAAAGCAGCAGGTTTTCTGCTTATATTGGCATATATTCCTCCTGAACAGCAAAATATAGTAGATGTAGGGGGATTCAGAAGACCTGTCTGTGCTCTCATGAAACAGAATGGTGAAGTAATAAAAAAGATATAAAGTATTACATGCTTATTCACCTTCTGTTGGACAGAATGTAATGAAAGAGGCAGAGGAGGAGGGAGAGGTTATAATGTGTAGGAAGCCCCCCTAGTGTTGGTCCTTCAGATGAAAACTTTATGGTAAAATTACAAAACACACAGGGTGTTTTGGGCTAAGAAGAAAATTATGGATGAAAATTCTTTAAATGTTTTAATGGAGAGGATTTGTTTAAAACAAAACTTTGCTATTTATCTCTATGTAGGTTGTTAAAGAGGATTTTCTTATTAAAAAGGATTTTAAGCAAAATAACCATTTAACTACAATATATGTTGAATGGGGTATTTTTTCTCTATTTGTATATTTCAATATAATTTACTGAAAAGGATTTTGGGAGAAAAATGTATTGATTTTTTTTGAAAATCAAGTAGTTAAAATTCTGTTTCTTGGTCTTTGCTGTTTAAATGACGATTTTGAAAGATTACACTTGTATGTCAGTATTGTGTATTGTATGAACCAATGTTACCTGTAATAAAGATAACTTTACATAAAGCTACTTTCTGCATGTAGCTTCTGATTGACTTCTATTTTGCACGAAACAGTTACTTGCTCATTAGAAAAACCTTTTGAGCAACTAAATCTAAACAAATATGTTTAGTTTATCTTCAAGTTGTAGCTGATTTCTTAGAATAGTTTGCTTTGGAACGGCTGCTGACAACCCAAAAAGGGCAAATGTTAGGAATAGGTTTTCTATACTGGTAGACCGAGTGGTCACTTATACCGCACATTGGGCAACACTGATTAGGTCAGAAAGTACATTTTAAAAATAAAGCAGTAAAGCTTGCTTTAGCAGATTATTTTTAAGTGTCCACCCCAGAGGAATGGGACAAAGTGCTATCAAGTTTTGAATTAGAAGCATATGGTTCCCAGCCTCTCGTGTTGGGAACTCTCTCTCTTCCCTCTCTTTTCCTCTCTCCCTCCCCCCAGTGAATCGTACTTCACAACCCACTTCAGAGATAGGCCCCATCCAGCAATGAAAGATCAAAAGAGTTCTACTTTGCTCTGAAATGTCACTTCTGAACAAGGTTACCCTCTTGGTCACAACTATGAAATTTTTCTTTTCTGACTGCATTTTGTCTTTACTGCAGATCTGTCTGCCCGCTTCATTCCTGACATTCATTTGTGCTTTTCTTAATCCAACTCTCAAAAAAACCCCACTTCCTTTTTAATTTGCTCCTTTATTGGGTCATCTGTTTCCACTGGGAAACCTTTTAAGAATTATTTCAATGGTTTGAATGTGGTTACTGGGATTCAGGCCATAGTTTAGTTCCATACATTTTACATTATGCAAAATCAGCACGTTCAAGTACTTGCACACTAAAAACAAGCCTGGATATTGATCTGTTCCTTGTGGTCCATGAAATAAAAGCACAGTGGATTCAGATGATACCTTTAAAAATAGAGCATAAGCCCTTGCATGATAAATACACTTTACTCTGTGTCAATACAGAAATTACAATAGGGTACACAGGTAATATAGAATATTTGGCTTCTCCCTGAACTACCAGTTGTTGAAACACTAACCTTCATTACACTTGCCTTAATTTGTTTTAATCAACTTCTAAGATTGAAATAGAACTTCCCTACTGGTCCTGTTCTTTCTATTTGGCAAACATTCCTGCCTCTTTTCTCCTTTCAGTTAACTTACCTATCACCCACATCAACAAGCTGTTCTCCTGGCGCTTGCTCAGTGCATGGGGCTCTCCACCCTTTGACCTCCCTGGCACGTACTTCAGGAGGTGAGGGTATCCTTGTCGCCCACGTCTCGGGTTTACCTCAAGCGGGTCCTGCGGGAGGGTGCTCCCCGCCTACCCCAGGCCCTCCGGGTCTCTGCATAGGGCCCTTGCGCCGTGAGCCCCCTCGGCCTTCCTACCCACATAGCCTGACCCAGCAGTGCAACCTGCAGCCGGTTTGCCTTTGAAACATGCCAAGGGCACATCTGTACACGCTCGTGCGCCATACTCTCCATTTCCTCACCCTTGTGTCCTGCCCCAACACTAAGTGGCAGGACCTATTGCCACGTATTGAGGGTGAGGAATCCTGGTGGCCCAGCTTATTTCCACCTTGGTCCCACGGTCCACTGGTCCACATGGGTGTATACATGGCGCAGTTCACCCCTGTTCTCGATGCCTGTCCCTTTTGCGGTGTGAGGGAGACCCTGGCACACGTTTACCTTGAGTGTACCAGGTTGCAGCCCCTTTTCCGGCTCCTTCTAGACCTACTGTTGCATTTTTGCCTACACTTCTCCTCCCATCTTCTCATATAGGCACACCCTATCCATGGCCCCACAAGGACGTCCCATGGCTTTGTCAACCTCCTCCTAGTGACAGCCAAAGTGGCCATCTACAGTACCAGGGAGAGGATGTTGGCTGAGGGCGTTCTCTGCGACTGTGAGGCCTATTTCCAATCATCCCTCTGTTCACCCATCTGGGCAGAGTTCCTCTGGGCGGCATCTGCCAGCTCCCTTGACACCTTGGAGGAGCAGTGGGTGCTGCCCAGCGTTCTCTGCTCGGTGTCCCCTTCCAGTTCCCTACTTTTGACCCTCTGAACTTCACTCCTGTCATTTTTTTCTGTTGTCCCCCATAATTATTTGAGTCCTGGGCTCAGTGAATCCTCCCCACAGGCTGGGGAAGGGTCCTTTAGCTGTGAAACCCAATAGGACATCAATAAGCTGTTTCTTTTATTGTAAGTTACCTTGGATAAGAAAAATCACATGAAATGAGGTTGTATAAACAAAACCCCTTTCCTGTTAAAAGCCTCCAACCTACCTTAAACATAGCATGAGTTCATTTTTTGTGGACAGTACTCAAATGGGTAAACGTTTCATAGAAGGGTGCGGTTCGGCTTTTTCACTTGTCCTGGATTTATTCAACCTGTAATATACTTACAAGAATGAAACAAAAAGAGGGCTTGAAAATTTAGCAAACATCTACTATGCTGAGACCAATACAAAAAATGGTCTCCACTTTTCCCACGTTGTTGCTCACAGAGGACTAAATAGCGGCTGTGGAAAAGGATCAGGCACCGGAGCTGGCTGAAGATTCAGAGGACACTCAACTCGGCCCGTGTACCAATGGGTTCACACTTGGGAAGGGTAGCTTCACAACCACAGAGGTTATATGTTTGGCTTATGTTTAGAAACAAAGCAAGAAAACAAGAGTTTGGTAGTTTAATGCTGCAGGCTGGGTGCTGGAACAATTTTTATAGTGGGGGGGGGGGCTGAGAGTCATTGAACCAAACTGTAAACCCTTTATATGATGGAAACCACTTCATGTCAGGGAGTGGTGCAGCACTCCCCGCAGCCCTAGTTCCAGCACCTCTGGGCTGTGGGATCCGGCCGCAAACCCTGTCCACACACACCTCAGCTCTCATGGAGGGTCGGTCGTGTTTTGACCATTGTTAAACGGGAAGGAGGCGTGTATCGCCCACTTCGCCTGGGCCTCGTGGGCACTGGATAGGCCCCTGGGTTCTGCGGCGACGTACCCCTCATCCAACCCTCGGCGCGCTCCTAACACCTTTCCCCTCCATTTCTATTGACCGAGGAGGCCTCAGTTGGGGCCGGGAGGGTCCCTCCCCCGCGCTCTCTCAGCGGGTCAGGCGCAGCCTCCCAGGCTCTGCGCTTGGCTGCGGGCAGGCCTCAGCGAGGCGCTTCCCGCAGCGCGGGGCCGGGCCTGTGTGCGCCTACTCTGGGGGCCTTGGCTGGCGGAGCCCGGGCCGGGGCGGGCGAGGAGACGTGGCGGCGTTGGGTTCGCTCGTGCGCGGCAGCCGCCCCCAGCCGTCCCGCCCCAGCAGCCCCTGACAGGCCAGGGGTAGGGAGACGTGTGCGGGAACAATTTTTATAGTGTCGCTCGTCCGCCCCGGCCTCGCTCGTCCGCCCCTCCCCGCCCCTGGCTGGGAGGTGATGTCGTTATGCGGAGGCTCCGGCCACTCCGCTGCCCCTCGGCCACGGCCCCGTGCTGCCCAGATGTCCCGGAGACCCGAGCTGCTGTGCGGAGCTGCTATCGTGCTGGGCTGCGCCCTCCTGGTCACCCTCAAAGTCACCTGCAGGTAACCGCCCCCCGCCGTGGAGACTCACAAGGGGGCTTCATGGGGCGGGCCGTGGGCTTCCGGCACCGGTGTGCACTCCGGGGGTGCGATGGGCTCCCCTGGGCGCTGGCATGCACCCCCGGAAGCCTTGCTGGGAGAAGGTGGGGGTGTTGGGGGCTCCCTGGGCACTGGCATGCACCCCGGGGAACCTCGCCTGGAGAACATGGGGGGTGCTGAGGGCTCCTGTGGGCACATGCACCCCACGGGGTCTTAGTATGCAGAGTTGGGAGTCTCTGAGCTGTTCTCAGGGTACTGACATATACCTCGAGGCCTTAAATGGAATATATTGGGATTTCTAAGCAGCCCCATTAGTACTGGTGTGCACCCAAAGGTACCTAATGGAGAACCTGGGTCGTCCCTCAGATCTTGCACTGGAAGGACATTAGAGTTAACTGTGCTAGGACACTGACAGGCACCAAGGATTCCCTAATGCAGGGGTTCTCAAACATTTTCATAGCATGCAGCATGTCTTAATAAAGAATTGTGTTAGGAACACACACTGCCCTAAAGGGGATACTAAGCAGGTGCTTCTCTCCTCTGTACACCAACCTGGCTGCTTTAATGTCATTCTTCTGCTATACATAGGGACTGAATGCATTCATTTAATCAAAATGAGTTTTAATAGCTCTGTCCCATAGAAACTGCTCTATGAGAACGGATCTATAATCCTTGTGGTCCAGTATCCCATCTTTGACAATGACCAGTACCCCAGGTTTCAGAGGAAGGTGCAAAAGCCCCCATGATATACCATATTATACAATACTATGGAGAGAAAGTTCAGTCCAAGCCTGATTAGTGCAAAGTTTATTTAATTACTTTTGACATGTAATGGAAATTTAGATGCAATTAGTTTTGCTTCATGTTTGATCTTTGTGGTAACATATGTTCCTTGTGTGTGTGCATGTAGCTTTCAGCTTGCTGTGTATGGTTAAAATTTTGTTTGGAAGCTCAAAATGCAATCTTAGAAGAACTTGCTTTGGTTTTTATTTCTTTATGCCCTATAAATATATTTAGAAGTTTTGACCTTTCCTAGTATATCTATTTAAATATATAAACTAATGACAGGAAGGTAATTCTATTATGCTGTTACCAGAAAAGAGAGTGCAAAAAAATGTTCAAATAATGTAAATGTGACTTCCATTAAAAACAATTATTTGTGTTTAAATTGATACTTGGGAAAGTTGCTGCCTTTACAGCGCCAGAAACTGTAGTGTTCTATACAGAGAACAGCACAGACAGTGGCACTGTAGAGTATTCCTTACATCTCTCCCAATGTACTTTAAATTTGACCTGGAGGTCTCAACCTGGACCTCTAATGTTGAGATGGTAGTTTTTCCATGTCTGTTTACTCTCTTGTTTCTTTTCTAAGAAGTTGCCAGCTGGTACCTACTGTGATCATGTTTTTTATGATGAAGACTTTCAGATCAATAGACAGTGGACTGAGACTTCTAACTTCTTTTTTTAATCATAGGACAACAAACAGTCAGATGGTGACTGCTTTTGCTCACTGTCTCTGAGGGTTAAAATTGCATGGGGGTAGTATATTTTATGCCCACCGCTGTTACCCCGCCTCAGTTTTTTTTAAAAATTCCCCTATTGGTAGGGCCCTATCAAATTCACAGCCATGAAAAACGCATCATGGACTGTGAAATCTGGCCCACCATGAAATCTGGTCTTTTGTGTGCTTTTAACCTATACTATACAGATTTCATGGGGGAGACCAGTGTTTCTCAAATTGGGGGTTCTGACCCAAAAGGGAGTTGCAGGGGAGGGTCACAAGGTTATTTTAGGGGGGCTGCCCTTACCTCTGCACTGCCTTCAGAGCTGGGTGACTGGAGAGTGGTGGCTGATCGGAGAGTGGAGGCTGGTAGCTGGGTGCCCAGCTGTGAAGGCGGAGCCCCACCAGCAGCAGCGCAGAAGTAAGGGTGGCAATAACATACCATGCCATCCTTACTTCTGCACTGCTGCTGGTGGTGGCTCTGCCTTCAGAGCTGGGCTCCCGGCCAGCAGCCGCCGCTCTCCAGCTGCCCAGCTCTGAAGGCAACGCCGCCACCAGCAGCACTGCAGAAGTAAGGGTACCAGTACCGCAACCCCCCTACAATAACTTTGTGACCCCCCCCACAACTCCTTTTTGGGTCATGACCCCTACAATTACAACACTGTGAAATTTCAGATTTAAATAGATGCAATCATGACATTTACAATTTTTAAATTCCTATGACCATGAAATTGACCAAAATGGACTGTGAATTTGGTAGGGCCCTACCTATAGGACACTTTCTCAAGGAAGAGTGCATGGAGACCTCTTCTGATGCTTGCCATAGTGCAATGGTTCTCAGCTTTGGGGAGTCATGGTCTCAAGATAGGTCTCAAAGCTACTTTCTGGAGCTACAGGTTGTAAACATTTTTTCACAGAACTTAGACTTTCAATTGAAAACAAAAATATTTGTAGCTCTCTGGCTGCAGAGAAAACCTTTGTAAATAGCTGTAGAATTTAAATTTACTGTACAGGAAGCTGTCAGTGACACCTATATTTAAGTTGTTTATCACCTTTCTTGTGACCTTTACCTTCTGAGAAGCTTTCAAACCTCCATTGTTTGCAGCAGACCTTTGATGTTCAGCAGGCAGATAGCCCTGTGGGTACAGAAGTGCCATTTTTGTCCTTTGAAATTCTGTTAAGCTTTTGTTGAGATATAAACTATTAAAAATAACCATTTATTTTCTCTTGCCCTCTCAGGAAGACTTTGGCAGCATGCCAAAAGAATAACTAAAAACAATTATTCTAAGCCTGGCCGCCACACACTGTTCTGAAAACACCTGGGAACATCTGGAGCTGCTGTAGCAGGGTAGAGAGAAAGAACGAGCCGGGCTCCTCTTCTCTCCCTCTCACAACCTTAGCCCGATACATGGCTCATGTTCCCCTCTCGGGGCACTACAAATAGCAGGAACCCTCCTACTTCCTCCAGTAGTAGGGTAGAAAGAGAGAGCCGAGTGGGCTCCCTCTAACCATCCCTGGACCCAGCATGTGCCTGGGGATGCCACATGGCACAACAGTTTCCCCCACAACGGTTGGTGTGAAAGGTGGAGGGAGGAGACCTCAGCTAGGCTCCCCTGGAACCAGCACCTGGACACAGCAGTCTATCCCCTTCTGCTGGTGCCAGCTAGAGTACCTGGTCCTGTAGCTCAAGTGGTAGCAATCTGTGCTGAAGCACTGCAGGCACACCTTTCAAATCCTCTTGCTGATGCATGGTGGGGAGATTGTCACAGATTGTCACAGTTGCACATAAACTTTCATTTAAAAAACACCCAAGTGCTCCAAACCTAGGAAATCGCAAATGAAAAACTACATTAATAGAATGTTACTTTTGAATGCTTGATTTTGCATCCTAAGTTAGGAAATGTCAGTTTTTTGGTTGTCTGTGCAATCTTGAATCTGTTCCCTTGTGTTGATGTTTTATGGTACAGTCTTTAATTCTATCTTCACGTGCTATTTTTTCCAAAGGACCTTGTTTCAGTCAGTGCAGCGGTTGGGTGCACAAGGATGAATTAAAGTTGCACAGACAAGTATAAATCTGGTATTTCCTAATCTTTGAGTGCTTGACTATGCAACTTAAATAATGTTCTTTTAATGTATTTTTGTATACATGGAATATATATATGTATATACTTGCTTTAGAGAGTATGCAAGTCATGAGATGTTCAGTACTAATGTAGAAATTATACTTTAAAATATATTGTACAACAACTATTTATGCTGAATATGAATGCCAACTTTGGTCATATATGACAAACAAAGATTAAAAATACACCTCTACCCCCATATAACGCAACCCGATATAAGGCGGGTTCGCATACAAGGCGGTAAAGCTCTGACACGCTGCTCTGAGCAGTGTGTTAAGGGTGCCGGGCCAGGCCAGGCGAGGCCGAGGGGTTGGATAAGGGGCAGAGGGTCTCGGGGCCTCCCCCCCAAGGTCTGGGAGGCAGGAGCTGGGGGGCCCCCGCAGTCCCAGAGTGGGCCCTGGGGATTAGCGGGGGGCCGGGAGTAGCCCGCTCCGCTTCCCTCGCCCTGCCCCCAGCCGTGTCGCTCGGGGGAGGAGGTTTGGGGGAAGGGATCCCCCCCACACTCACCGGCAGCAGCGGAAGCGGAGCACCCCAGCCCCAGCCCACTCCACTCTGCCACCTCCCAGCCGCGGCGCTCCGCTTCCCGCCGCATGTGAGTACGGGGGGGCCGTCTTTTCCCCAACCTCCCCGTACTCACCTGCGGCGGGAAGCGGAGCGCCGCGGCTGGGAGCTGGCAGAGTGGAGCGGGCTGGGGCCCCATCGCTCCGCTTCCCGTCGCAGGTGAGGGCGGGGGGGGGGCGGGGGGGGGGGGGGGGGCTGGGGAAAGGTCCTGCACTCACCCGCGGCGGGAAGCGGAGCGCCGCGGCTGGGAGCTGGCAGAGTGGAGCGGGCTGGGGCCCCATCGCTCCGCTTCCCGTCGCAGGTGAGTGCGGGGGGGGCGTCCTTTCTCCAACCTCCCCGCACTCACCGGCAGCGGGAAGCGGAGAAGCCCGGCCCCAGCCAGCTCCACTCTGCCAGCTCCCAGCTGCGGCGCTCCGCTTCCCGCCGCAGGTGAGTGCAGGACCTTTCCCCAGCCCCCCCCCCCCCCCCCCCCCCCCCCCCCCCCCCAAGCGACACAGCTGGAGCCCGGGCAAGGAAAGTGGAGCAGGCTGGGGCCACGTCGCTCCGCTTCCCGCCACAGGTGAGTGTGGGGGGGCGTCCTTTCCCCAACCTCCCCGCACTCACCAGCGGCGGGAAGCGGAGTGGAGCGGGCTGGGGCCGGGCTGCTCCGCTTCCCGCTGCTGCTGGTGAGTGCCTGTCGGGAGGGGGAGGTGTGGATAGGGGTCAGAGCAGTCAGGGGACAGGGAGCAGGGGGGTTGGGTGGGGTCCTGGGGGTGATTAGGGACAGGGGTCTCTGGAGGGGGCGGTCAGGGAGCAAGGAGGGCCAAAGCAAGTTCGATATAACGCGGTCTCACCTATAACACGGTGAGATTTTTTGTCTCCCAAGGACCGCGTTATATCGGGGTAGAGGTGTAATGTGTTAGAACATAGTGCTGGTTTTTGTACTGAAACAGGACAAAAGATTCTTGGATATAGGGTTGTTGAAGAAAAAAAGTGGGTGGTTTTGCCATAGTGTTTCCAGCAATATAGTTCTAATTAGTTTCTCAGTACAACTCTGCTATGGAGGTGTTAACTGCAAAAGTAGAAGTACCAGCATGGTCCTCCAATGCTGCTGCAGTGGTCAGTTGGAAGTTAGGAGAAAGGCAGGGTAAAAAAAGAGAATGACAGTGATATCAACCTTTACATATGATTTAAAAAAACATTTCTTTAGTGCCTAGAGAGGAGGGCCGCATTGTTCTAGGCAGTGTACAACATATACTACTCTGAAGAGTTTACAGTCCAAGTTTAGCCTTGATCCTGGAAACACTTGTGTGCTTACCTTTACTGCCATGAGTAGTTCTGTTGAACAAAATGGGAGTACATGTGGCAGTAAAGTTAAGCACGTGCGTGTTTGCAGGATTAAAGTCTAAATGTAAGACTATAGATATTAGGTGGCTAAAACAGATCTTTAAACAGTTTAAACTGATTTTTATGGGCTGATGTTTGTGTAACAGTTCATCTAATGTTCCTCCATATACCTCATGCTTATTATAAATGTATAATCTATGCTTGTTCAGGTCCAACCATTCACTTACCCCCTCACATTGGTACTAGCATTTATTGTTATCTTTTTGATGCAGAAATGGTTGTGGATCCTGGCTCTCCTCTAGTAGTTTGGAAATGGTTAAAATTGAGAGCAAATAGAAGTTACTTTGCTATGTATTCAGAAGCCCATGAGGAGTTACGTTAGAGAAAATCAATATAAAAGCTGCCGGACTATAACTTCCTTCATTGATTTTTTTCTTTTTTTTAATTTACTCGTTCTCCCCCACCCTCAATTGGAGGCTGGCCAAATATTATTCCTTTGTTAGTTACATTTTAAATTCTCACAGTTTAAAACCTTTCCTGCACCCCATTTGAAGAGAGCAATCTTATCAGTTAATATGTTTCATAGTAAAGACATCTTCTATTTAGATTCTTATATGTGGCCATTAATCTGAATTTTGTAAAGTTCTTGTTTAAAATTCCAAAACTTTTGGAATTCTAAAGCCTAAAACTTTCTTTTAAATAAAAACTTAGGATTCCCATAACTTTAGACTATTTTACTGAGGATTTTTACTAAATGTTGAACTCCAATAGTGTACAAATGAGTGAAGAGCCACAGTCCTGCCCAGAAAATTTAGGATCTGTTTCATAAAAGCAGGCAGAACCATTCATACACTTTTGACAAATCAAAGTGAATATAGTCTTGAAGTGCTAAAAAAAATCTCAACATTTTTGCAGAGTAATTGTGATCATGAAAAGGGTTTTTTATGCATGTTAGTGTGTTGAGGGCAAAATAATTTTATTCCAGAGTTACTAAAATTGTGGCCTGGAGAAACAAAGAACAGCTAGGCTTAATTACTAATAGTTGTTTTTCATCATGATATTATATGTGCATCCCTCCCCAGGCTCTTACTATAGCTTAGGAGATACCATGACTTAGGCAAGAAAGACAACTTTACAGGCCAGATTCCGATCTCATTTATACCAGTGTAAATCTGTAGTAACTCAGTACATTTATTTTGTATTTAAGCCAATGTAAAAGAGAGAGAATCTGACCCTGAGAATTCTTACAGTATAGTAAGAATCTAGGCCACAATCTTGCAAATACTTACGAACGTGCTTCATTTTATGACCGTGAACAGTCTGGGTACGCACAGTAGTAAAGTTGAGCATATGCAGTTTTTGCAGGATCCGGGCGCTATATGTGACAGTTTCTGGACAGTAGTTATTAATGCTATTTATTCTATCAGAAAAACAACAACCTAAAACTGTGTTCAGTTCCACTGCTATCTCTTTTGTTATGTCTCTCTTGTGGACAGTTTCTAATAAGAGATTGCATCTTCTACCTGAATGAGATCAGCTTCCTGTAGGGAACATTCTTCTCTAGGAAAGCTAAAGCAGAAGTTAATACACCCCCAAAATAATAGGAGGACCATGTGTATTTATCACAGATAATCCTGACAGAGTGTTGATGGAAAAGAAAGATTGTTTAAAGCAGGGGTGAAAGTAACTTAAAGGACTTACCGGTACGCTGGAGTCCTGAGCAGGTGCGTGGCCTCAATTGGAAGAGGCGGGGCCTTTCAAGATTTAAAGGCCCTGGGGCTCCGGCTGCTGCGGGAGCCCCGGGCCCTTTAAATCCCCACCCGAGCCTGGCTGCCGGGTCCCCGGGGCTCCGGCAGCCAGGCTCAGGCGGGGATTTCAAGGGCCCGGGCTCCAGAGGCGATTTAAAGGGCCCGGGGCTCCCCGCAGTGGCAGGAGCCCCAGGCCCTTTAAATCACTGCCGGAGCCCTGGGGCTCCTGCAGCAGGGCTCGGGCGGGGATTTAAAGAGTCCAGGGCTCCTGCAACTGCAGGGAGCCCCGGGCCCTTTAAATCACCGCCGGAGCCCTGCCGCTGCTACCCCGGGGCAGCAGCAGCAGGGCTCCGGCGGTGATTTAAAGGGGCTTGGGTGGTGCTTTAAAAGACCCGGGGATCCCCGCAGGGGCCGGAGCTCCGAGCCCTTTAAATCCCCACCCGAGCCCGGCTGCCAGAGCTCCAGCGGTGATTTAAAGGGCCCAGGGCTCCCTGCAGCGGCTGGAGCCCTGGGCCCTTTAAATCACCGCTGGAGAAACCGGTCCAGTTCGGCACAGCATACTGGCTCTTGCCGGTACGCCGTACTGGACTGAACCGGCTTACTTTCACCTCTGGTTTAAAGATAGGTGAATCCTGTTTATTTGATCAGAGATCAACTAAATCAGTTTATGAATAGACAATGGTAAATACTATGAAATTCAGTAACTNCCTTCGCTGCCATTGTTACATCTTTTGCTCGGCTAAGGGAAAGAAAAAGAAAATACTTAGACAACATAATACAGCAGCAAAAAAAATATGTAAACATTCCAAAACACTTGTTTACTGAAGCCTAGCAAAGGTTATGCAATGACAAAAATCTTCAAAATTAATGCAAATGACAAAAATTTATATTACCTGGGTTAGTTCTATGACATGTTATAAAACATAGGCTTTAAGAAATAAACACTATCGGAAATATTCTTGTGCATTATATTGTAGTGGAAATGGGGGTTAATTCAGGAGTGTGTCAGTGGGCCTCATATCTTTATAGGTTGTCTGAACCTCACAGCCACTTGAGAGAAAATTTGGTGTACTTTTTATGAATTTTTTGAGAAATTAAACAAGCAAATATAAAGCTAATTAATTTGCTACACTTCCCTAAGACACTAAATTACGCAATAATCAAATTGAGGTTATAATGGAGATCAGATGAATTAATCAAGGAACTGAAAGTTTAAAAGGGTTTAAAAGAGATTTTAAAGGGGTTTAAAAGAGATTTTAAATTGAGATTTTAAGCAAATACTATTAAAGTGGCTTATTTGAAATGATTGAATAAAAGCTCTCCTTTCAGTTACTAAAAAAAGAACAGGAGTACTTGTGGCACCTTAGAGACTAACAAATTTATTTGAGCATAAGCTTTCGTGGGCTACAGCCCACTTCATCGGATGCATAGAATGGAACATATAGTGAGGAGATATATATACATACAGAGAACATGAAAAGGTGGGAGTTGCCCAATCAACTCTAAGAGGCTAATTAATTAAGATGAACTGTTGTCAGCAGGAGAAAAAAACTTTTCTAGTGATAATCAAGTTGATTATCACTACAAAAGTTTTTTTCTCCTGCTGACAACAGTTCTTAATTAATTAGCCTCTTAGAGTTGATTGGGCAACTCCCACCTTTTCATGTTCTCTGTATGTATATATATCTCCTCACTATATGTTCCATTCTATGCATCCGATGAAGTGGGCTGTAGCCCACGAAAGCTTATGCTCAAATAAATTTGTTAGTCTCTAAGGTGCCACAAGTACTCCTGTTCTTTTTTTAGTAACTGAAAGGAGAGCTTTTATTCAATCATTTCAAATAAGCCACTTTAATAGTATTTGCTTAAAATCTCAATTTAAAATCTCTTTTAAACCCCTTTAAAATCTCTTTTAAACCCTTTTAAACTTTCAGTTCCTTGATTAATTCATCTGATCTCCATTATAACCTCAATTTGATTATTGCGTAATTTAGTGTCTTAGGGAAGTGTAGCAAATTAATTAGCTTTATATTTGCTTGTTTAATTTCTCAAAAAATTCATAAAAAGTACACCAAATTTTCTCTCAAGTGGCTGTGAGGTTCAGACAACCTATAAAGATATGAGGCCCACTGACACACTCCTGAATTAACCCCCATTTCCACTACAATATAATGCACAAGAATATTTCCGATAGTGTTTATTTCTTAAAGCCTATGTTTTATAACATGTCATAGAACTAACCCAGGTAATATAAATTTTTGTCATTTGCATTAATTTTGAAGATTTTTGTCATTGCATAACCTTTGCTAGGCTTCAGTAAACAAGTGTTTTGGAATGTTTACATATTTTTTTTGCTGCTGTATTATGTTGTCTAAGTATTTTCTTTTTCTTTCCCTTAGCCGAGCAAAAGATGTAACAATGGCAGCGAAGGTTCCAGTTAATTTCTTCTCCTCAAGATCTCCAGTCCTTGATCTTTTTCGGGGGCAACTGGACTATGCAGATTACATTCGCCAAGATTCTGAAGTTGTACTGTATTTTTTCTATGCCCCATGGTGTGGACAGTCCATTGCAGCAAGGGAAGAAATTGAACAAGTGGCAAGCAGATTGGCAGACCAGGTAATTCCAGTAAAGATGTTGATTAAAAAATGGCTTAGTTGGCCTTCATTCATTTCCAAACACTGCCTTTCTCTGAGCATCCATGGGAAGTCAGTGGGACCTGGATGCTTATGTTTAGCCTGTCCTCTTAATTTTTAAATTAAATGCAGAAAAGCCATGGTCCCCATTCTCTCACATTTGTGTTATTCCCACTTCTAGGAGGGAACTGTGTGAATTTCAACAAGTAGAATTTTCTCATTATTCTTGAAAGGGGGCTGGGGTTGCCTTTGTGCAGAAGCGGCAGCTCCTAACGTCCCAAACGCTTGAATCCCCCACTGGCGGGATAGGCATCCATATAGAGGTCCCTCTGTCTTTACACTGCTGCCCAGCTTCTGGACACTTCATGCCTACAGCTGTCCTAAAACTCCTATCAGTGGGTTTCATGCCACAGCATGGGAAATGAGTGCAAATTACTACAGACTTAGGGATTTGTCTACACTAGCACTTTTGTTGGCAAAACTTTTGTTGGTTGGGATGTGAAAAAAACACCCCACTGACCGACATAAGTTTCACCAACAAAAGCGCCGGTGTGGCTAGTGTTATGTTGGCGAGAGATGCTTTCTTGCAGACATAGCTACCGCCACTCGTTGAGGGTGGTTTAATTATGCCAGCAGGATAGCTCTCTCCCGTCGGCATAGATAGACTACACAGAAGAGCTTACAGCAGCACTGCTGAAGCAGTAGAGCTGTGCTGCTGTAAGGCCTGTAGTGTAGAAATGGTAACTTGGGCTCACGTGCTCCTTAATTTTGGGGGGAAGGGTGAGAGAGTGCTCTGGACTTGTTCTGAAGGGTTTTAATCATGCGTGTGTGACTGAAACAATCTCCCAAGTGGATATTTTTCTAGAGGCAACCTCTGTGCCTTCAAGATGGTGGAGAAACAGTGTGGTTCTCCTATCCCCTGGAGAAGTCCAAAATCCCTTCCTTGTAATGAAACCTCCTTTGTGACATTTGTTTAATCTTTCAGCATACTAAGCCTTGAAAATTTGAGCTCCAAAAGGTGAATTTTTCCTGAAATGAATGTCATATGAAAAGAAAGAAGTGGTTTAAAATGGAAACATTGTTTAACCTTAACTATAGTGAACAGAACCAGGTAAACATGATGAGGGCCTGCTCAGCTTGACTGAAAACCAGCCAGTGATTGTGTTGGTTATGTGCAAAACACCTTTTAATACGTACTAACGTCTTCTTCCGTATGCTTCCCTTCCAGTTGAGTGCTGTTTCTTCTATTTTTTTTTAAGTTTAATTACTACCTTTCTACTCTGCTCAGAATGGTCTCGAAATGAGTCACCATTTCTAAATTTACTTAAACTGAAAACAATATCAGTACCTAAAATCCAGTTCCTTCTTGCTTTGGATCATTCCCTTTCTGCCTTTCCAAACACCAAGAAATAGGTTTTTTTTAAAGAGTATATTTCACCTTTTTGGAAACTTCAGTTGGTGCTCCTCTGAATCAGTCAGGTTGTTTCACCAGTTATAGAAGTAAAAAACTAGCGCACAGCATTTTTCAGAAAAGAAACAGGAAATCACATACCACATCTATCTTGGATTTTGGTAATTATGTTTGAAATTTTTATTTGATACAGTTAATTATTAAAGACCAATCAAGAATGGCATAACGTACAAACACAGTGAACAGTCTTTGCCCTGAAGAGCTTACAATCTAACTAGACAAGACAAAGACAGAGTGGGAAAAGGGCTATAAAAAAAGAGTGAACATATGATGGCAGCAAATGTTATGTCAGTTTCTTGATTTTTTAAAAAAAAAAAATTATTTTTATTTTTGTGTGTGTATTAATTTAGTTAGGAGAAGATAAGATAAATGGAAAGAAAAGTGAAGAGAGAGGGGACATAGCAGGGAAAGGTGGAGGGGAATAGAAAAGAGGGCAAGGGGGGCAGTTGTGGAGTGAACCTGAGATGAAGAGATTTTGGAGGGCAGAGGAGGAAGAGGGTTGCAGCAAACAGCCAATCGGCATAGGGTAGAGAAAGTCATGGTGATGTGTTTTGTACCTTTGGTCTGTTCTGCAGGTGCTGTTTGTGGCAGTTAACTGCTGGTGGAACCAGGGGAAATGCAGGAAACAGAAACATTTCTTTTATTTTCCTGTGATATATTTGTACCATCGGAGGTAAGAGTTTCACAAATGCGATTTATCTGTATTTTAGATTGCTGGTAGACAGAACATCATAAGAATATCAAGAATGCGGTTTGTAATACAAGGGCTGCGGGCTGAAGTTCATCCCTGTGCAGAGGCCCAGTAGAAAACCTGTGAACTACTTACACCCCCACAGGGCCTAAATGGGATTTAAGTGACTCATAGGCCTTGTGCTGCCCTTTGCACATGGCTGAATTTCACCTCTTGTGAATAGTCACTTAGGCTAAAGCCTGCCCATTGTTTTGTCCTTAGGCAAAATTCCCATTGACTTCAATGGGAGGTTTGCCTCAAATGAGGATTCAAGAATTTGGACCTATATTATTTGTTTTATTTTTAATATTTCCTGCTTGCTTTGGGGGTGGGTAGCATCATTTGGTCTCAATTCAGGAAAGCACCCCTCCTGGGGACAGTATTTATGTGCTTAAGTCCCACTGAAGTCAGTGGGATTTAAGCATGTACTTAAAATTAAGCAGATGCTTAGGTCTTTTTCTGAATTGGGGCCTCTACCAATGTTATACTGTGAAAGTTTGGCATCCCTAGTGTCCCTTTACATCTTTTCTTTTTTTGATTTTTGTCTGAACTTGAAAATAAGGCACAGAGCACATTGTCTGACACTAGTCTCAGTGGAGGCAGGTGCTGTGCAGTCTCCCACATACATTTCTACCTGTGCGCCTTAGTCCTGCACTGTGGCTCCCCGTCTTTTCCAGTCCAGCATGTCTCCCTTGAGTAGTCAACTAATCATGTAAACTGTGCAACATTGTTTTATTTGTGCATGTTTACTAATGCTTCAATTCTCAACTCATTTTATGTAGATGAGGGGAGAATGCTGAAATTTGCTGTCAGCTGAAATTCAGGGCTTGTCTACATACACAGGTTGCACTGATATAACTTAAAACAGTGTAAGAACTGATTTAGTTAAATCAGTGCAAACTCTGAAGTTGACACACATCATTGGTTTATCTTGAGTCTGTAAATTTATCAGTACAAACTAATCAATATAAGCCAGGTTTAAATTGATACGAGGGTCCACGTAGAAAGTTGCACCAAAATAATAAAAGGTTTCAATTACAACTGATTTAGTTACTTCAGTTTGTATTTACCAGCCCTCAGATAGTTACATGTTAAGCTCTAAAGCATATTTTCCCACCAGTATGATTTGGATTAGTGTGGTCTTTGTACCTAGGAGGGCACTAAATTAATTAATGTAGCAGATTTTTGCTTAGACTCTTCATTTTATGTATAAATGTGTGTTTAAAAATAAAATTCCCAAACAAACAACACACACTGCTTTACAGGTCATTATAGACTAGCGTGCTTGAATTGCTTATGCTATGTGGATGGACTCCTCTACCTCTCCCAAGGTGTTGAACTTCTAAAACTGTATATTGTGCATGCAGAGTAATATTTTTCCATCAATTTTTCTGACCTATGCATTACATAATAATGTTCCTGTGTGTTGATATAATGCATGTTGCTAGCAATCCAAAGAGCTGTAATAATACCAGTTGACATGATCCAGTGGAATGCCTCTGGACCAATTCGATCTATATGAATACATGGTATTTTTTAATGCAGAGTAATATTTTTCTTATAATGTTATATATATTACATATAAATATGTGCAAAACTACATCAAGATTCTAAGTGACTCCCACAGAGGGAATGCGACTGAGAGAGTTAAGACTACACTTTATGCTTTTAATTTGATTTTATGTACTACACCTAACTTTCTTTTGATTGATTTATTTCATTGTGCAGTGTGGTGTTAAATCTAATCAGATGGCAGTTAACAGATTCCCACTTGTGAAAGCCTACTTCATCCTTGCATCATTCATGTGTGATGGAGTAGCAGTATTTGCACCTGTCTAGTTTAATTCTTTGTTGTTTTCTTTTTTAATCCTCAAGGATTTTTTAAATCTATATTTTTGCTGTTGTGCGTCTATTGAGGTGTATGGACAAAGCAGAACGGCCTATCGCTCCACATGCTAATTAGACCATTTTGTAATTTTTGCCTGTCTTTTATCACCTTTTTTTTTAATAAGACTCAGAGGTTGTCTTAATTCCCAGATCCTTACTATCACACACAATCATAGGCTCTTTATCGGAGTCTCTGTTATTTCAGTAGGTAAATTCTTAATGGGTCTCCCTTCTAGTCCCTTAACACTGATACTCTATCAGTTACAGAAGTTACTCTTAATCAGCACTAGGAACATCCTCTGCTCTCTAGGGACTGAGTATGGTGTCTGTGTATTACTTCCAGCCTCTGCCATCCCAGCCAGGGACTCCATTGTTAATTTAGTGGTCTCAGCTTAACCTTCAAATCTTAATGTATTATTATTTTTTTGGTACTAGTTTTGGACCAATTGAATACAAAGGCCCTATGAGTGCTGTTTATATTGAAAAGTTTGTTCGCCGGGTGATGACACCACTACTCTACATCTCGTCTCGATCAAAATTACTAGATTTCCTCTCAAATTATGAGGTACTTGTCTCTCTTGTCTAGTTTTACCATTTGTGGTTCTGAAAGGGTTTGATTTGTTTCACGATTAAATCTGACCTTCTCCAAATCAGTAGGTTCTTTCAGGGTCTCAGAAACCTGCAGTACATCTCAAGTGTTGTTACAATTATAACACATGTGAAATGACAGACCAATAATACCAGTTCCTAATACACTGACTACATATTTCCTGCATTACATGAATTTCAGTGTTTCCCTAGTTTATGATTATTAATTTGTATTACAGTAGTGTCTAGAGACCAAAACCAAGAATGTGACTCCTCTGTATGAGTGTTGTATAGTCTTTGCCCCAAAGAGTTTACAGTTTAAGCTTGGAATGCAGTCAAAGAATGAATAATAGAATTAATGTTTAAAATAAAAGTCAAAGTAATATTACAAATTTCTAATAAATGAAAATATAAGTCAAGTAAAAGCTCACATTAAATCAAATGAATAACTGGCTTCTAGAGACAAACAAATTCTTCTCTAACTTGATAACCTATATTTGTTTGTAGTATAACTTCACACTTTTAATCCACATCAGTGGATGTTGCATTGTGTTTGACTAGTTTTCAGTTTCTGGTGTGTACTTACACTGTGCAGTGTTCAAAATGTGGTAGGTTGCTTTCCAAACACACATTAAAATATGGTCCCTGCTTTGAAGAGTGTGCAATCTAAAAAGACAGACAAATGACGGCCAGGGAAAAGAGATACCACATGCAAGCAAAGTTGTCTGGGTGATGATTGGCACATGTCATTTTAGTTGCATTTTTTTGTTTCTGTATATGGGAAGATTGTGGGAGAGACAAGAGGATTGATAAATAGAGCATGGATTTGATGTGCATAGGAATAGGAGGAATGATGGACAGCAGGGAAGTCTGAGACTAAGTGTGGGGAGAAAGAGGAAAATGGAGATGGGAAAATAGTGAGTGGGATAGTTTAGATGGGGTGGGGAGCATGGTGGCTAGAAAGTAAGGTCCTAATGCGAAGGGGGTTTGGTCAGAGAGAAGCAAGAGCAAAAAACAGTCAACAAAATGTGAAATTTGACTAGTTCAAATTTTAAGTTTCCAATGAGGTCAGGAGACGGAGGGGTAAGAAGGCCCTGCTAATGCTGCTGTTCCTCTTCTGAAGAGCTCTGGAGTGCCTCTGACTAATGTGGAGCCCCCATATGTTTGTTGTGTGTGTGCTGCCACAAAATGGGAGCTGCTGAACCCCCTCTCTATTGCAGGTGCCACCCTAGTCTCTCTTACTCCCAGCAGGATCCAGTCCTTGACTAATAAAAGGCTCCTTGTCCCTGCTGTCCATCCTTGTCTCAGCAGGCACTTGAGGCGTGGCTTAATCTTGTGGCCATGCTGCCTGTCTTCCCTCACTACCAGCCCACCATTGTGGTCTGTGGATTACAGTAAAAGTTAGGGCTACATTCTCTTCTCAGTCCATAGTGGAATGTCATAGGGAAGTTTTGCACAGAGATCAGGGTAGTGTGTGGCTTTTATGTAGTAAGTAAACTTTTAGTTATCATTATTTCTATTTGTTCAGTTCCTTATTGTCACATTTGGTGCCATTGAGTGGGGAAAATATACTCCCCTTTTAGGATTATGGCTACTTCTGCCATTTGATTATCTTCTTTCCCCATTCTCCTTTTTTCAGTTTCTTTCCCTTTTTCTTTGTGTGTTTCCTTTGCCCTTCCCTCTGTATTTTCTTCTCTGCAGCTACATTTTCCACACTATTTGGATTTTGCTCCCACAGATGGTCAACAATGAAATGTTTAATGTGGATAGTAACGTTTCATTGAGTTTTAGCACTTGTCTCAATGAAATTAATGGCTGATGGGGATTCATAACTTTCATCCTCCTTTTTTCAAGTAGTCCATTGATTCAGGTGGACATGATAGTTTCTGTTACACTTGATTCATGTTTGGAAGATTTTCTTCACAACCATGAGGGCAAGAGGTTTTTTTTTTAATTTAAATTAAATCTTAGATTATTAATATGCCTCTGGTTTCAAGTTTCAGATTTCAGTACGATCAATAAGGATCAAATCCAGTCAGAATTCCTTTAATCACATCAAGTAGTCTCTTAACAATTGAATGCCTTACCCCTTATTCAGGCCAGACTCTAACTGAAGTTAATAAAAGATTGTCTTATGTAGTGAATATGAGAACAGTCCCGAAGAGTACTTGGAAGACCATGACATCAGTGTATATTGTACATACAATATGGGTTAGAGGGAGGAGAAAATAATGTGAACTAGTACTTTTAACAAGCAGATCGCCAAAATGACAAGTTTTGAAAAGTGGTACCTCTTGTGCATACTTTCTTTTATATGGCTCTTTACTATGCCATTATGTCTGCACAACTGAATAACATACCTTCCAAGATGTGATAATGTTCTCTAGTTGTGTCTTGCTGTCTCTGAAAACAGTTCTCAAAGCAGAAAGGTATGGATTAAAAGTGGAACAGTGATGCATGGAAGTAAGTGTGTGTGTATATTCTGGGAAAGATAGTTTTGCCAGAGTCACTTACATCTACAAAAGGAATTAAATTTAGAGTTCAACCTACCCTCTTTCCTTAACTCACTCTGTTGTACTTAGGCCTTTCAGGGGAGTGCCAAAAGGTTGGACAAAGCTATATATATTGTCTGTTCAGTGTTGCAATACTTCTTTTTCTAGGTGCTATGGGGTGAGTTTGTGATTGCTTGAGGATTGCTTTTTTTTTTTTTTTTTCCTGAATTTGCTTGTTTTATTAATTTAAATCCAACTTTTTATACATTTAATTTATTGTAGTCACGTGGTTTAACACAGTGGTTCTCAATCTTTACAGACTACTGTACCCCTTCTAGGAGTCTGATTTGTCTTGCGTACCCCCAAGTGTCATCTCACTTAAAAACTACTTGCTTACAAAATCAGACATAAAAATATAAAAGTGTCACAGCACACTATTACTTAAAAATTGCTCATTTTCTCATATAATTATAAAATAAATCCACTGTTGTCACAACTATATAACTTACATTTCAGCGTATAGTATATAGAGTAGTATAAACAAGTCATTGTCTGTATGAAAATTTAGTTTGTACTGACTTTGCTAGTGTTTTTATATAGCCTGTTGCAAAACGAGGCAAATACCTAGATGAGTTGATGTACCCCTGGAAGACCTCTGTGTACCCCCAAGAGTACGTGTACCTCTGGTTGAGAACCACTGGTTTACCATATCTCATCTAATACTAAGGACAGGAAGACTTAATGGTTTAACAGTCTTTACAATGTAGTAGCATCAGAAATGGATAGAGATTGTGAGTTGAGCCAGTGCTAGTGTAACCCACACACCTTCTGGGTGTGATGTTCTGTCCCATCTAGTGGCACCAAGACCTCTTAAAGAGAGTTAAATGAGTCTGCTCTACAGCCTTAGCTAAGAGCCAGTTGACTTTTAGTTCATGTGGTAGAGACTCACGCACTAAGTTCCAAAGGCCCCAGGTTCAATCCTGCCTGCCGACGACTGGGGTCTGTTGGCGTTACAAGTGGGGGCTCGTCCAGGATTTGAACTGGGAAGTCTCTGAAGCTCGGGATGCGCTTCCTCAACTAGGAGAAGTATGTAACCCACACACCTCCTGGGTGTGGTGTTCTGTCCCATCTGGTGGCACCAAGACCGCTTAGAGAGATAAAATGAGTCTGTCGGCTGTTAAAATGAGTTTGTTACACTAGCTGCTGTGCATGCATACTAGCAAGAGCTTTCCTTTTTTTTCTCTGAGACATCTTCCTTTTTGGTTAATGAAAGTGATGTAGCACATTCTTGAGGACTGTTGTCACAACTATATAACTAGCAGTTTTTCACAAATATACATCATGAGATATTTAATATGTTTAAAGTGAAGCGAACCTGTCGGTAGTATATATTACGAAGGTAGATAAAGCAGTTGTGTAATTTCATAGCTATTTGACTGGTTAAGAAGTGTATCTCTGTTTGTGATGTTTGATTCTTCTTTTGCTTTTTGCGGTTACAACTGGCAAACTTTGCCTTTCTAGGTGAGGGCATCCAACATCCTCTTAAGAATACCTCTAAATTGGTAAGGTTTGATAGACATATGTAATTATCTTTCTAGAAACAAAAAGGGCACTTGAGTTCTAGGATACTGATAGATGCTCTTAAAATTGCGCTCTATTTAAAAAATCACTTATTCTATTGAGATAACATTTGTGATTGTTTCTCTGAAACATAAAAGCAGCCTCAGGTAGCCATTGCTTATATCAAAATGCAAGGTTGTACCAAACGTGCTCTAAAGTTCAGACAAATACAATTGTCAAATAATTTAGGTGGAGAACAATTTTCTGTTTGCAAACTGGTATGTATAAGAACGATGTATGGGGAAGGATCTTCAGCTGGATGAGTTGAAATGGTATTTTGAAGAATGTTATATCTTCAAAACAAAGCATGATGCAACTTGAAACACCAGGCAAACAAGTTTCAGAGTGGTAGCCGTGTTAGTCTGTATCAGCAAAAAGAATGAGGAGTACTTGTGGCACCTTAGAGACTAACAAATTTATTTGAGCATAAGCTTTCGTGGGCTAAAGCCCACATCATCAGATGCATGCAGTGGAAAATACAGTAGGAAGATATATATGCATCTGATGACGTGGGCTTTAGCCCACGAAAGCTTATGCTCAAATAAATTTGTTAGACTATAAAAGGGCCACAAGTACTCCTTGTTCTTCAGGCAAAAACAGATGTTTGGATTACTTCTGATTCATGGCACCAGGAGATGTCCTGAGGAAGAGCCCAAAGCCTGAGAAGGACAGTGACTAGGAGGAGGGTATATAGGGTGTCTAGGTCCCATATTGTTTAAAGGATTATACATCAGTAAATAAGGCCCTCATCTTGTAAAGGGATTGCTAAAAGCAGATCCATATGTTGACATGAATTCCTTTGCAGAATCTAAGTTTGTAATTCATGGGTTGGTCTAAATGGTAGCCACTGCCAGACATGCAAGGTGGGCATAAGATATTTTCTAATGGCCACCTCTGGTAGCAGACATGCTCTGTCATTCTGCACTGGCTGCAAGACAGCCCAGAATAGGGGGAATTGCAGTAGATAAACTGAAATGACAAAGCCTTGGGTGGCATTGGTGAGACTGAACTTTGGTGGAAAATTCTTTTCTTCTGTTCTGACAGATATGTTAGTTGCACTTTGTGAAGGATTATTTTCCTTTTAAAAGGACAAACTGCTGTTTTTGAGCTCCAGTTATTGTGCACACACAGATTCTTATTTGTCTTTCTCCTTTTTTGAACTTTTTATTTACAGCTTTATGCCGTAAAAATGATAATGCCACAGTGAGAAATGTACATTGATTTTAGCAGACATAGTCTATATAAATGAATGGGGCTATTCTTTTAACTTTTAAAAGGTGATTTATCTTGACTTTTGATTGTGATGACTGAAAAATTGGGAGTCATCTTTATGGATAATACATATATCCTCATCTTTTTTTATTTAAAGAAGAAAAAAGCTTTTTTCCCCTTCTCTCTTTTTAAAATTTTTTAGGGCTAATATTGTTCTAGACTTTTATATTCATGCCTAGCAGTGTTGCTTTGTGGTTTGAGCAAAGAAGTGGTCATCAGGAGTTACTGACTTCTATTCCTGTTTCTGCCCCTGATTAACTGTGTGACCCTGGGCAACTCTTTTCCTCAAATCTGTCATTTTGAAATGAATAGTAATTTTTACCTACCTCCTTATGGCTTCTGGGATTTAATTAATATATGTAAGGTGCTTTGATCTTCTCCAATGGAAGAAGCCATAGAAATACAAAGTATTCTTTTTAAAATAGTAATATTTAACAGTTAAACATCATTTATATTTTCAGTGCACATTCAAACTCTTTTCTCTCCCACTTTCAAAACTCTTCTATGTCCTTGCAAAATCAGCAATGTTTATTTTACATCTGGCACATTCTCACATTCTGTTTTTATAGGACAGTCTCTTATAAGAGAGAGAACAAATCCTTGTTGGTTCCAGTGTAAAGGGGACTAAAATATAGGTCTACTTTGTCTTCCTTCCCTCACTCATTTATGGCTAAATGAATGTTCTCCAAGCACTATGTCAGCTGTCCCGTGACTCCTGCCGGTACTAAGGACAACTGTTATGGTAAAGAAGAGGAAGAGGGGGAAATATCAGCCAACTCCAGCAAACAGAGCACCAGTGAGATTAAAGCTGCCAGCCACAAGTGGGAGAGGCAAGAGTAGAGAAGAAGGGAATTGGGAAGCTGTGCCATAAGTTTAGGTAGTGGGGAGAGAAAAGGACCCGATGGCTGGGCAGCATTTGCAGTGGAGAGGAAACCCAGAACGCACGGAAATATTCAGGAAAGCAGAGGGTGAAAGAGGAACAGATCAGTTAGGAGGGGAAGATGGGTTTAAAAGCAAAAGCAGACCATGTGATTCAAATTTTGCCACATTAAAAAGCAGTAAAATATATATAATTATTTTTCTAAAATTGCTTTTCCGTGTAAGCCCAGGGACAATGTGCAGCTGTGAATGGGAGAGGATGTGGTCCCTGAAATAATTTCTGAATTATGATGATGATCATTCTGTGAAAAAGTTGGAGAATCTCTGTCCTGAGGCATAGGTGTTTTGGATTGGAGAACAGGAAACATGAGCAGATTTCTATGGACTTCCTCTCCAACAGTGCACTATTTTTTTGGCTAGCCTCTGATGTTGACCCTCATCTTTTACATGCTAAAATGTTAATTTCTTATAATAATAAGAAACCAAATATTTACCATGACTGATCAGCAGTCATTTTGATTTCCAGCTTTTTATAGATAGAACAAAACCCTACAGTGTGTACATTGTGATTTCCTGTGTTTGGACCTGGAGAGAAGTCTGTGAAAAGACAGTTTGCTGTGAATTATTCTTTTAGTCATTTCACAGATCTTATTTTTGGGATTCTTTGTTTATGAGAGACATAGGAAAATCTCAGAATACTATTTGGTTTCTTAGATGACCAAAAAAAGATTTAAACTATTTCTGAGCAGACTACTTTTATTTTTTCTTATTGTGCCAGGGGACACGTTTTGTAAGGGACTGAAGTGATATATTTGGGGGAATTAGCAATTCATATTTACAAGTGTCCCTTTTCTTCCTCTTCATTTACACAGATAAAAAGTACATCAGAAGTGATATTCTTCAAAATTAAATGTACAAAACATTTTTGATTGAACATGTTGGAAAGGATGTAGAGAATTTTGATCAACATTTGACTTCGTTTTGACATCTTACTTATCTGTTTCTATTTCTTAGCATTATTGATGAGTAGAATGTGTCAAATCCTGTGATCTATATGAAATTTAAGATGAAAATAGCAAGTCGATGGGAAAGTGACTCAGTACTGTATAACAAAAATAGATTAGTAAAGATATTAATAGACTGAAAAGCTATACTTAATGCCACAAGAGGGCCACAAACCCTGTGATAAAATACCTGGTTGAAAAATGTATTATTTTTCTAGATTTTAAAAGTGCTGATTCTTCTCTCCCTAACACTAGAATAGAGCTCTATTGAAGGCAGCAGTGGACTTACACCATTGTAAAAATGGTATGAGATCAGAACTGGAATTGTTTGAGAGATGCAGGAAAAATCGCAGAATAGTATTTGGGGTCTTAGACAACCTCCCCTCCCTTTCCAAAAAAGATTTAAACTACTTTAGGAGTAAGATTTACTGCTTCTAAGAAAGCTCTGGGTCTGTGTCCAGACTGTCTGTGTTTTTTGAGTTAGAGGCATCTAACAGTTATTTTAACAAAATGTTAATCTCTGACTCAATTCTTCATCTGTTTAACCAGATTATTCAGGAGCAACGTCGTCCTCCGTCTGAGGTGCTTAAGCAGCAGACTTTTTCCTTCAGTAGTGTCAGGTGAGAGGCCTAACTGGCCTAAGAAGAGTAAACAAAAGACACAAAGGTGCACAGCATGCTTGCCCTCTCCACATCTAAGGGAGACCTAGCTGGAAGGAGCTCTTCATAACACCAGCTCCCCCTTTTGCTCCAGCTCTTGGAAAATGCCTCATGATCAGTGCAAGTTGAGTGGGTCATTTTTTCACCAGCTGCTTAGGAAGCTGGCTCCCATCTCTGCTACAGCAGTGCCCAGCTTGAGAGCAGTGGTAAGGGAACAATCTCCATCATAGCCTGTGTCTGTCTAGGTAAAATTGAGCTATCCACCTCAGGAATTAGTCAGAACTCTTCCTCCTTTTCCTTTCTGCCAGGCTAGGTCAGTAGCAGGGAGATGTTCCCACTGGAGTTCTCAGCTGGCTGTACACATAGGAAAGTAGACAGCCTTAATCTCTGTGAAGCTACCTCACCCCAGTCCACAGTTCCTTCCTTAACTTTTAAGAGCCTTAGCTGATATAGGACATATAGTGTTTATCATTGGTGATTCTGAGCCCAAAAGATAAGTTTCCCCTTTAAAGTGTTCCTCTCCTTAAGAACAACGAGGAGTCCGCTGGCACCTTAAAGACTAACAGATTTATTTGGGCATAAGCTTTCGTAGGTAAAAAACCCCACTGACACATGACTGGTTCTCCAAGTGGTTCTCCACTTGTAAGGTAACTCCCTTTTCTTCATGTGTCAGTATAATAATGCCTGCATCTGTAATTTTCACTCAGTGCATCTGAAGAAGTGGGTTTTTTTACCCACGAAAGCTTATGCCCAAATAAATCTTAGTCTTTAAGGTGCCACTGGACTCCTCGTTGTTTTTGTGGATACAGATTGACACGGCTACCCCTGATACACCTCTCCTTAAGGTGCACCACTCTTCTCCTGAGGGTGCTCCCGGACGGTGCTTAGGAGCTTCCATCTGAATGGACAAAACCGTGCTTGCTCTCTCTCTTCCCATCCCCCTAATACTGCCACCTATCCCTGATTTTTACTTCAGGCCTTAAGAGCAAGGATAAATTCAGCCAGAGTGGTGCTAAGTGACTTTGCATATGTCTACACTTCGACCTGGGACAGCTCAAGGGACATATCCACACTAGCTCTGATCATGCTAGTGTGCTAAAAATAGTGTGTAGCTATGGCAGTATGAGGGGTTAGCAGGCCTGAGTACCTGCCTAGCATCTTGGATGGTAAGTACTCGGGGTGGCTAGCCCCTTGCGCCACTGTGGCTATCCTCTATTTTTAGCATGCTAGCTTGATCAGAGCTAGTGTGGGTATGTCCGCTCAAGATGGGAATATGACCCTGGAGCTCGAAGTGTACACACATCTTTTGATTCTACTTGTCCCAGAAAAAGTGAGGTAATCCCTGGTGACTCTGTCTCCCTTTCTCAAGAAGGGAGAAAGAAAGCATCCTTCATCAGACAGCAGTATAGATCCTGTCACTGCTCTAGTGCTGAAGAGAAAAGACCAAGACCATGGATACACGCTTCTTCCTCCCAATGAGACTGGGGGCAGATGGATGTAAAATAGTCCAAGCAGCAGGACAAAGCCAGATTGGAAAATATCCAGAAGCCCTGAAACAGTCCTCATCCCCCAGTTCTTCCTCATTCACAGAAGTAGGGGAACTTTCAGAATCAGAACCAGCCAGTTTCAGAAGAGAGAGAAATCAAGAGAGTTCCAAAGAGAAGTGTCCATTTTACACCACGCTAAAAAGAGAACTGAGAGCACGGGGTAATTCAACCTCTCAAAAAACCCAGAAGAACAAATCTAGAAAAATAAGGCAAAATGAAGAGAAAACATTTCCCAGTATCTTCTAAGTAGGAGCTGTGTATCCCCCTTCATTTGACCCTCCCCAGAATCAGTGAGTGTGTAGTCCTTGAATCCCAGAAGTGACAGAGATCCAGAACTTTTACACACTTCAAAAGAATGTCAGACTTCATCTTTCTTCCCGAAGTGGGAGCAGTGTGACTTCTTTTGTTTAAAGATACAGCTATATCTCTAGGTAACTTCCTTTCTCAAACTATTGGAAAAAGGCTGGAAGCTAGTTTAAGATTTTGTTTTGAAGCCTCCTTTGTGCCCCTTTGAATATCTGTAGCTTCTGGGTACTTTTCCAGAACCATTCTTGTCTTGATGGAGGATGTAGTTTGTTGGTAATATCTCACAATCAGTTGCTATGGAGGATCGCAAACTTCATGTAGAAAATAAAGGTAGAATATATTTTAGTAAAACTGTGATTATATTTTATAATCCATATTTGAATAATTTATCATGCAAAGATAAAAAAATCAAAGCCACCTTACGAAGTATCTCACTGGTTGTTTCTCTTGCAGTGGATGCTTCTCTCAACTGCTTACATTTCATAGTTCCAGCAATGGTGGGCAATATTGTAGTAAGTTGAAATATGTGGCTGGGCTCTTAAAATATATCTTTTTTGAGATGGGGCAACCAGAATTGCAAGCAGTATTCAAGGTGTGCATGTACCATGGATTTATGTAGTGGCATTAAGATATTTTCTGTCTTATTATCTGTCTCTTTCCTGATCGTTCCTAACATTGTTAGCTTTTTGGCTGCTGCTGCACATTGAGTAGGTGTTTTCAGAAAACTATCCACAATGACTCCAAGATCTTTGTTGAGTGGTAACAGCTATTTAGACCCCATCATTTTGTATATATCATTGGGATTGTGTTTTCCAATGTGCATTACTTTGCATTTATCAACATTGAATTTCATCTGCCATTTTCTTACCCAGTCACCCAGTTTTGTGAGACCCCTTTGTAATTCTTCACAGTTTGCTTTTCCAGTCATGGGCCTTATTTGAGTAGAGACTGTCAGGCATGCCAAATTGTCTAGTGTGGGGTTGTATGCGTGTGAGAGAGAGGGAGAGTGCGTGTGTGTGTGAGTGAGTGAGAGAGAGAATATGTGTGATTTGGACAAACGTCTGTGTATTTGGGACTTGGACGAGACTACTGAACTCATTTTCAGCTGTACTTTAAGGCAGAATTTGAAATGTGACACCTGCTCTTTTTCACTTAAAATTTATTTCACTAGGAAAAGTGAATGCAGAGAAATCTTCTTGCATCATAGGAAAGTGAAAGGAACAGTGAAAGGATAACCATCCACACTTACAACAAATAAAATTCAGTATTTCACGTTAATGTTAACAAGTTGCATTTAGTGTTCATTTTTAAAAGGTAGCTTTTAAACCTACTTTGTAGCTCTTTGTCCAGATAGCAGTGCAGTTATCAAGGAAAATGAAGTGTGAATAAGAGTCCGACACCTGAGCTCCAGCTCTAGGAAAATGCCTCCTGATCAGTGCAAGTTGAGTGTGTGATGAATTACTTGTTTTATCTGCAAATGCAAATATAAATGGTTCAAGGAAGGCTGTCTTACATTCTGATCTGTCTGCTCAAGTATCTAAGTTCTAAGAATCACTGTTGTACTCCTACACTATCATCACATCTTGAAAGTATACAAACCAGTTCAAGTCTCATTAATGTAAAATATCCCTAAGTAATTTTTAAAAATAATTGTATATCCATCTCAGTAAAATTCAGGGTTTATCTTTAATTTTGGATGGCAGAAATCTGAGCTTACTTCTTACACACCTGTTCCTAATCTATTTTTATTAGGCTATCGTTTAAGCTTCATATCTCCAGCAAAGGGAATGGGATCTGTAGTTTCTGTCTATTTTGACCAGTATTCTCCCCACCCGCAACCCAGTCTCGATGGACAAAATTTTGTCTCTCTTTCTAGAGATCACAGATCCTTTAAATCTCAAATTACCTGGTTACCCAGGCCAACAAAATAATATATTTTTGTGGAAATGCAAATAGGATCTGGGTTTCTCCCCTTTGTTTTTGTGAAATCAGTCTGTCAGTGATTTCTCTTGCAAGAATCTCATATGACTGATAGCTTCCCAGTGTGATGTAGACTGGCAGTCATGCAGAGGCTTCATATATAGACGTAAATCATGCACGATATAATAAAAACTTAAAGAAAGCCAAGTATTTTACATTGAAAAAGGGTTGCAGTTGACTTCGTTGTACAATGACACATTAAATCCCAAATCTCAATTTCAAAAGAACCCAGTATGGTGCTATGTAGAAAATCAAGTATTCCATCAACATGGTGGTGCTGAAGCTTGACTCCTGCAATTATTTTAAATTGTTACCATTTGCTTAGAGAATAATGTAACACCTACCACGGGAAATATGTAACTGTGAAATTATAATGTTTCTACATATATACAGATTTGGTTTTGTGCACATTTTCCAAATTATAGTATTGGCTGATTTTCCCCCCCTCCTTTTAAGATCCACTTTTCTTGCAGAGTAAAATGGCTAGTTTGTTTTTTCTAAAAAAAACCCAAAACAACCCATCAATGTTTAATCTGTTATGTTTTTTACTATAGTTAAAGTGTCCCATAAATGTGTACTTTTGTAATAGCTTAGCTAACTCTAATTCTTATTCTTGCAGCCTGGAGTTCTAGGATATTTTGAGTTCAATGCTTCTCCTCAGCCTCCTGGTTATTTGACATTCTTCACATCAGCATTACATTCATTAAAGAAAGGTAAAAGCTTAATCTTAAGAATTTAAGGCACCTTTGCAAATAGTTTACATATGTGAACTTCAGTTCTCATCTGAAATATTTTGTAATTTGAGAATTACAGCTCTTAGTATTGGTCTGACGACTAAGTCGTATTCCTTTGTTAATAGACAATTAATGGATTAAGGAGTAAAACCTTTTATTTAATTAATTCTTATCTTATATATCTTGTGGACAGGCAGAGTGAAATAAAATACATAGTGTGTTTATCCTTCGTCACATTTTCATAGCATAATAAATGTGATCTTCATTTTGTATACAAGTCTTATTTGCCAAGTCTCTCCACTTTATTGAAGGAACTGCAGTTCATGTTTCATGTCACATTTCATTGTCTACTATTTGGGTACAGAAGTACTCAAAAGTAAATATAATTTTTGTAGCCAAATGAAAATGAAGCAAAATCACAAGTCGAAGTGGTAAAATTATTGCATGCATTCCATTTTTTAGGATCTGATCCTGCAGACAGTTATGCTTGAGTGGCTTTACTCACATGAGCAGTCTCTTCAAAAACATAGATTTGAGACTACTGATTTGTGGAGTCCATGGTATGTTTGTCTATTTTTCAGATACGTTTTGTTTTACACTGGAATCAGAAGTCTGGTAGTGCAAGACATGACACTGGGGCTCATCCTCAGCTCTTTCCTGTCACTTTGCTTTATTTAGCTTCTGGCTTTTTCACTTTCCTCATTTTACATTACTTAATGTCTCGGAAACATCTTGTAAATCTCTTCAAGTTACCCTTTCCACTGAAAGATGCTAAACAAAGAAATATTTACTTCCTTGGGGGTGATTATGGTAAAACCAAGATAGATTCTTCTTACATGGAGCTTAGGTTAGACAACTGCTAACAAAAGGAGATGCGTCTCCCACAGTGGTCACTTAAAATCAAGACATTTGACGCCTCCCCCCCAAAAAAGGTTATGTATAAAGAAGAACTAAATCTATCTTTCTTTTCTTTTTTAAGGGGGAAAAGTAAAACTCTGAGAGTGGGCTCTGTTGCTGACTGATGATCATTGGTTTGATTTATGTCTGTTTTAGTGGCTAGTAGATAGATATTCATGCTGATGGGGGTAGGTTGGCTATCTAAGCAAAGGACATATCTGTATTTTGGAGATTTTTATTCTAGTTTCCAAATTAAAGGAGAACTAAACCCCAAAATGTTTCATGTTTCAGTGCATAAACATAAAGCATAATGTAATTATATGTATTTTGAAAGGTTATTTTAAAATGTAATTGTGTTCCTGTTGTAGCTTTTTAAGTGCTGAGCATTTTTGCCACATTTCCTAGGAGCAGAAGCAATGATGTCATAACTAAAGTGGTTTACACGCCACTGACCTGGCCTCCCCAGTTAAACCATCAGTTTCTAAGACACACTTCCAGGTGCAGACCTCCTGTGTGGCCCCTTGGGATGTAGGTCTCTGCAATCCAGCTGCCCTAGACCCTTAAACCAGTATTGTGACCCCCTCTTGTTAGTCACTTCATGGAGGTGACTGGCATTAAAATAAGTTGCCTTGGCCTATCCTTGCAATCTCTAGGCAATCACAGCTACACACTCAAAATCCAAGTCATGTTCTTCAAAATGATGGTGTCAAGGAAAGGACACAATTTGATACAGACATGTACAAACGTATATCAGTCCATCACACCAACCTCTTCCCCCCCAGAGACAAGACAAGACACAGATAGAATGGCCCATCCCTTAGATGACATTTACTGCTCCTCATCCCCATCTAGAAACATCAGGGAGTCATCTTCCTTTCACCTCCCCCTCCTTGGGTGGCACAATGGAATCAGGAAGAGACTGAAGGGGAAATTCCATAAGAGGTAGGAGTAAAAGATCTAGGCCTCATCGGGAACATCCCTCCTGATACCCCCTTCAGTACTCATATTCCTACCAACTACAGGCTGTCCATTGTATGTGATGATGATATCACAGCATCATATGTGTTCTTGTGGCTGTATAGTCCAACCTGTGAGTAGCAAAGAGACCAGATATGTGGAGCTCAGTCCACACCTTTACAAGACACTATTCTTTGGTAGAGTCTTCCAGTTCAGATCCCTGTTTCGGTAGGGCTGTCCTGCCGTCATTGTTTGAGGAGGACTCCTACAACTCACCTTCAAGCAAACAGACAACTGCTTGTTAGTCACCAACATTGCTAGACGCTCACTTGAAGACGAAAGAACGGTTGCATACCCTGAAGCAGGAGCGCCGCCAGCTTTTTTGCCGCCCTAGGCGGCGGAAGGTCCCGCCCCCGAAATACCGCCGATGACCGGGGCGGCCGGCGCCCCCGAAATGTTAGTGCCCTAGGCAACCACCTAGGTTGCCTAATGGGTTGCGCCGGCCCTGCCCTGAAGTAATTGTAGCTTTTTGAGATGTGTTGCCCACATGGATTGCACAACCTGCCCTCCTTCCTTGCTCCTTTGGCGTTCTACTCCTCCAGGATTCTTTGTTGGTAAAGGAACTGAGGGATGATTGGATTCACTCCACCCTTTATGCTTTCAGGTAGTGGGTGGGCGAGGACAAGAGGTCAGACTAGATGATCTGGTGGTCGCTTCTGGCCTTAAACTCTATGATGCCTAAGATGCAGGCATGGCCCCAACAGATTCTGCTGGCCAAAAGAATCTGATCTCATGCACATGGGGCACATATGCACCAAGAGTGGAATTGTGTGGACAACACATCTTGAGGAACAAAAGTTACTGTAAGCTAAGTAACCAGTAACAAAAAGCCAGCTATGCTGTAAAAAGGATACTGGTATATAATATAGCCTCCTCAGGCTGTCAGCTTCAAAAGAAGCATCACTCTGCACCATAAAACATTTTACCCATATTGTCTACTGCTGAATGAAACTATCTACTATCATGAATTCCTACTCTATTCTGTATTATACAGCATTTCACTATGTGACATTACTCTGTGACACTACATGTTAGCACGAGGTGTCTTGTGACTATCAGGAAAAAAGGCTCCAGTAATGGTGCATCCTTGGCAGGCAGAGTTGTTCACCTATTTCATAAATATTTTTTGTTAATTAATTTTGTTAAACAGATCTTTAGTAAAAAACAGTATATTTGCCAAAAATGGCAAGTATTCATTTTTTAAAAAGTTGTTAAAAGTTATGCTGATGGAAAGATGAGTGCTTGAGAAACCTTGCCAGTCAGTGTTTGCAAAACACTTAAAATGGTTAAGAATTTTGAATTGTTACTTTTTGTCATGTGATATTATGGCAATGAACAGAAACCAGAGATGTCAGAGGCAGCTGTATTTGCAGAGAAATAATCCATCAGAAGCTTGCATATGGATGAAAAGTTGCATTTCATGTAATTTAAGCAGTGCAAATGTTGGCCAACTTGCAGAAGGTCCTTACTTGCTCATCCAGTCAGCCATACTGAGTGGAGTAGGGAATTCTTGTTGGAGAACTTGTGTATTGAAATTCATCTGCCTTTTTAGTTAGAAAATATTTTTGCATTTGTGCCAGAGGAAAAGAATTATCTTTGTACAAAAGTTTTAGGATGGCTATTTTTTTTGAACTTGTGCTGAATTTCTTAGATTTTTCAGTAGATTTTTATTGTTTCCATTTTTTAAAAAAGTGTTATTCTGTCTGCCTCTATTTAACTAGTGCTGTGACATTGACTGGCTTTGTCAACAACTCTGTGGGAATCTGTTGGTATTTTTGTTATCCTCATGGTTCTTCAATTCCTGAGTGACAGTGAATTCCACTGTATCCTTCTGCAATCTGTTGTTTCTAGCAACTGCCGTGCCAAGGTGCAGTTGCTACCTTCTTGTGCTAGTACCTGCTATTTTGATTTCAAGATCTGTCAGTTTCTTAAACTTTTGTTCTCTGTTTAGTTTGTGCCCTTCTTTTTTCTCTTCTGTGCTGCATATGTGTCTCATATCTTTTTTTCTTCCCCAACCCCCTTTTCCCTTGTTCCTATTGTCCCTTCAGGAAGCATTCAAGAGCAGTTGAAGATGAACAGTGATCTTGCAGCTTACTTGTAAATTGTGTGATATTCTTTCCCCTGGCTCTAAGAAGAAAAAGAGCAGAACATGCAGAACGCCTGCCGTCATGAGCCTATTTCTAAGCCTTGCTTATTTACTCCGGATCTGATAATTTACCCCTGTGTTTCTGTGGCTTCCCACTAGTATACAGCTCTCATCTAAGGACTTTTTTCTTGTTGGAAATGTGCATTAGACAGCTCCCTGCAGGACCATGGTTAGTGCCAAACCAATACTTGCAGAGTACAAAATACCAACAACTAAGTCACTGACCTTGGGCATAGTATTTACAGGCCTCAGAAGGGTTAAATCAGTAATACTTGTGTTTTCACATCTTCCGTGGAACACACTTTTCGAAGTTTAAAACCATTATTTATTACCCATTTCTTTATTACTTATTATTTGTGTTATTGTAGTGTGTAAAGGTTGGGGGCCCATTGTGCTAAGCACTGTACAAGCAGAATACAAAGAGTCCTTGCCTGAAGAGCTTACAATTTAAAGACAAGGCAGACAAAATATATAGTTAAGCAATAATATATTATTTACATTCTTATAATTAAATATTTACTTGTTTATCTCCCCAAAGACATGAGCATCTTTTCATCCTTGAAGTGTTCTGCTAAGCCCTCCAGTAGTTTCTAGTGCACTGGGATGCAGTTCTGTAGAAGGTACTCAAATCTGCATCTTTTTGATGTGAAATGATTCAGGCTTCTTTAAAAAACGATGATGAAAGTGAGAGAGTCTGGGTAGGATTTTGTTGAATAATGGCTGAACTGCTATATATGTTTCCTATTTATAAATAAATAAAGGCAGACATCTCTCTGTCTCCATGACAACAAAAGCAGCTACCTCATGTACTGGTGAGAAAAGGGATAGAATTCTGTAGAAACAGGTTAGAAAACATACACGGTGATAATGTGCAGCTTTCTATATCTGTTTTTCGGTTTATATGGCATCTATTTAATACTCTAGGTGCTATAAATCAGCAAATATAGAAATATAAGTGTATGTGTATGCATATACTGTATATTAATGCAAAGGTTAAAGACACTGTCAACTTGATTTTTTTTTAAATGACAAAAACATCATTTTCTGATAGAGCACCCTTTAAATAATACATCCTGATTTTTTAAAATTCTTTAGTGTTTTTAATAAATATTTTTCTTCTCTCCTGTGGATGCTTGAGTATTTTCAATAAGGGAGAAACTGACTTATCAGGGGAAAGGATGATGCTAATTGTAAACAAAGTACTATCAGATGGACGGAGTAAACAAACTGGAAAAATAGAGAAATATTTTTTCCCACTTCTGTTAGTTATCGTACTCTTAGGTGTTACCTTTAGCTGTAGTATGCACAAAGTTTTCAGACAGAAATGTGATTTTGAAGTTTTGTCCTTAAAAAAACAAACAAAACTTGCTCATATCTGCTCACTCAAAATAAAACCCTCAGATAATGATATTAGGAACCGTAATTTAGGTTCCCTACCCTTCACCCATCAATCCAACATTTAGGATGATCATATAGACTCTTGATTCAGCAAGACATTTAAATACATGCTTAATTTGAACTTTAACCATTCATTTCAACACCTCTAGTCAAATGCTCTGCACTGTTAGCAACACTGCTGGTCCCGCTGGATAAAAGAGTAGGGTTCTGCAGTTGGATTTGTGACCCATGCAGGTAGAACCTTACTGCAGCAGAAACAGTTCAGTTAAACCAAAACTCAAAACCGAAGATCTCAGTGAAAACTGAAAGGAAGCAGAGATCTTGAGACATCAAATGCTGACAAGAGTATTTGTAACAAGAATAGGCACATGCAATGTATGAACTTTGTGTAGTATGGGAAAGCTGGCACAAGTTACACAAAATATGAAAAAAATACCATCTGAACATACTTGGTGTCAGTGCAATGAGAAGGGCAGGGAGTGACCAGATGATGTCTGGTGGTGCTACAATTTTATACTCAGGAGAAGGAATGCACAAAAGAAGTGTAGGAATTATGCAGGATAGCATTCCAGCGAAGACCCTGCTGTCTTGAGAACCAGTGAATGGCAGAATAACAGCCCGTCTGCAAACAAGACATATCAAGTGTACAATAATCCAAGTGTATGCACCAACAAATTCAGCAGGCGACCCTGAAATGGATGCGTTCTTTGAGCAGGTACAGCAAATTTTGGATGATGTGCCTAAGCATGACATCATAGGCACAGCAGTGGAAGGCATCCATGCTTATAATAGCAAACAGCTTTTGATTCTCTGTGGCACAAACCCTCTAAAGATAGGAGACCATCTCTTCCAGCATAAGAGGATTCACAAGCTCACATGGAGATCACCAAATAATTCAACTGTCAGCCAGATAGACCATGTGTGTATCTCAGGGGTGAGCATCATCTTTGAGGAATGTCCCTACCCAGATGTTGGCTTGGATTGTTATCTTTTAGTGGCCACGTTACAGTGTAAACTTAAAAAGATCATAAAGGCAGACAAAAAGAGTGTTACAGCAATAGCAAAGTTCAAGGACAAAGAAATACAGATCAGATTGCTTTTAGCAGCAGTTACACTATTTTACAGGCTCAGGAAAGTCTGGAAGACAAATGGTCAAACTTGAAGACAGTAGTCGAGACAGCTGGGCCTCCAAAAGGGGTAAAAGAAAGATGCATGGATTACATCTGGAACACGGGCAGCAATTAACAAGCAGAAAGTTCTGAAGGCAAAAAAGGACAGAGCAAGACACAGGCAGATGCAAGATGTAGAGAAAAAGACAAAAAATAAAGAGAAGCAGACAAGATAGAAATGCCTGGGTTTAGGAGAAGTCTGCAGAGGCACAAGATGTAGCACTGAGAGAGACTTCAAACAGCTCTACAGAATAGTGAAGGACCTCTCAGGAAGAACCAGACCATCACGGGTGCTGCCCATCAGGGACTTTTATGGACAGATGTTGAAAACACATGAAGAACAAGCCAGATGAAGGAAAAAAACATTTCCATTCCATATTAAACTGTCTAGAGCCACAGTCATGCACAGGTTCCAGAGGAATGCCTATGTTAAGTTAGAAATAGAAGAGGGACCAATAAATAACACCCAGTGAAATTAAAGCAGCCATCAAAGGCCTCAAACAGGGGAAAACTTTTGAAGTTGACAGAATTCAAGCAGAGGTACAGTGACAAGAGGATATTGAATGCTCTGGCATTATCTGGAAAGACGTACCACGACTAGTGAGCGCACATAATCAATGCAGGAACTGGATTGGCCAATATGCCAGCAGCACAGGAGGGTCTAAAGTTTAAGTCGCATGCTTAAATACCTTCCTGAATGGCACAATAATGCTAATATAAAATAACTTGATAAGCAATTTTTATTTCCTGTTGTTTTGCATTAAGAATCCAAAATGCAAAAGGTTGTTCTGATGATTAAATATGCAACGCTTGTAAGGTTGATAAATTAAGATTTGTGTTGGTTATTCTAGTTACATTCTGCCTACTGAGGTTTGCTCTATTGCCTTATTTTATTCCTTTCATATTTCACTTGTAATGAGCAAATACAGAATGTTGAACATTGGGGAAATATCCTCGTGTCTTTTCACTGCATTTACATTATAATGTAAAATGCTTCTTATAAACAGCATATGATACTGTAAGAGAGATTTGTTTTCACAGTCTCAGTACACAGATACCTTCTTATAAAAGGTGTATTTCCTTGAGGTAGTATTTTTGTGTATGTGCAAAAAAATCTTGAATTTGGCGGTGTTAGTTTTTGATGTACATAAGAGTTTTCATGGCTTGTTTCTTTGAATAGTTTTTATTTAAGAATGTAATGCGTGTATTAATAATTCCAATGCTTTGTACTTAAGACTTTGAGGACTAAAAGTACTCTACAAACATTATTTAAGTCCAACAACATTCCTGTCAGGAGGCAGATATCATTGTACTCATTTTACAGATTAATAAACTGAGGAACAGATTGGTTGAGTGACTTATCCAATAGGTTTTACTTGAAAGTCATTTATTTTGAGGCAGCTTTCCATTGCAGTAGTAGTTTTAAAATCCTTGTGTACAAGTGGGCAGGCAAGTAAGCATTCTGGAAATAAATGATCTGACATCCACTTTTTCCCAAAAGGCAGGCTGGAGAGATTAACAAATACAGTTGTTTGTCTGATTGATTAACTTTGGACTTTACTGATGTATTAAGGCTGTGATTGGATTTTTTTTTAAAATTACAGAATAATTGATGATAACAAGATAGCAGTATCTGTAACGGCGTTGTTTGTTTCCACCAAGACCTTGCTGTTCAGTATTGCATTCCTGAAAGCATAACAATTCTGTTGTCTTTCTGCCACTTGATTCTGGCTAGAATTTAGATGTGTTTTGCTGTTGTTGTAAGTAGCTAACTGTGTGAAATTTGATCTTTGTCTATCTTGAAATGCCTGTAATGTTTTGCTCTTTTATTTGTTAGGAGAAGTTGACGTTGGGGAGTTGCTTGCAGTTCTTGACTGTTTCTTTCTCTGTAAAGAACACTTTTCAAATTCAGTTTGGTGAGAGTTTGTTCTTTTGGCTATTAGAGGAGGGATAAAAAAAATCTCTGTACTTTTGAGAGAGAGAGAGAGAGAGAGAGAGAGAGAGAGACTTTGAGTCACAGAGGGTTCTGCTGTACATTGCTGCTTTGCTTGTTCCAAACATTAATAAAAAAACTAGAAATGTCATAGACATTACTTGTAAAATCTTATTTGTCAAACAGAATTGATTATATAAACTATTTAGCATTCTTTCTTTAATCTTTCACTGTAAATTTCTGTGATCTGTAATTTCAGTGTATATACCTATAGGTAGGGCTACGATTTTGTCACGGAAATCACAGATCTGTGACTTCCAGGGACCTCCGTGACTTGAGCCCGCAGCGCCTGAGAGCTGCAGGGTCCCCGCATAGCCCATGGTGGCTGGGAACTGTGGGGCCCCGAGATCCCAGCCGCTGTGGACAGGGGAGGGAGTGCCCCAGGAGCTTCCAGCTGCTGTGGGCAGTGAGGGTGCTCCGGGATGCCCCGGAACTCGGAGCTGTCGCGGACGGCCGGGGTGCCCTGGAGCTTGGAGCTTCCCATTTTGTCATGGATATTTTTAGTAAAAGTCATGGATAGGTCACGAGCTTCCATGAATTTTTCTTTATTGCTCATGACCTCAGGCCCTAATACTGCTTGCATTAAAGTCAGGTTCTTAATCTGGCCATATTTGTATCCAAACTAAAAGTCTGTGCTCCACTACCTGTTTTTGTTTTTTATCACGAGATATGTGTACAATCCACTGGGTGACTAGTTTCTTTGACCCACACTTACAGAATTCCCACTACATTGATGGAAATGAAGCATTGAAGGGGAAGTATACGGCACAATGAATTGTTATATATGTATTTTATTTGTCCAATTTATCACAAAGAATAAGTATCACAAAAGAGCTGTAAACCTTCCTTCTGGTAGAGTCCACATGCAGCTAGAACTCTCATAAAAAAAGGTGCTGCTACTGGCAAGGAGAGACCTGATTCACTACCTCACCTTTGTTGCTTCCACTAGCGGAACTTCATCCTGGCCAAAAGTAAAGCTGTGCTCTCAAAGCAATGCCTCATAGTGTGAATTCCCTGGGAACACAGAAGGGTCTGTCTGGTTCAGGGAAGTGCATTTTGTACTAGCAATATTTGTAATCTCATAGATCGAGACAGTTTGTTTTGCTTCATATAAATTGTAGTGTGAAAGATAAGCAAAAACAAACATTACCATTTGGAGCTGAGCAAATGTTAATATTATTACGAAACAGACTGTTACATTCTTTCAACTGTACAGTACTTGTTTGGTATTGTTGCCGGCACAGAGTGCCCGAGGAAAGCAACAGCGGGGTTCGTTGCCCGGTGTGCGTCGCGCCAATGAACACACCAGGGTGGAGAAGCAATCAAAGTTTATTTGAGATCTCAAAGCGGTGCAAGGAGACTGGCTCGTCTCAGATCAAGCACACAGACACAAACAGTTTTTCTCTTTTTATACTTTACTTTAGCTAAGCTCTTCCCTTCCCCCCCTTTCCCCCTCCCTTTCCCTATAGCAATCACATTAAGCAGTAGCAATTTCATTTAAGCAGTTAAGTCATCTTGGCGGCTACAAGTCTAGCTCGTTAGTAACTTTTCTTTTAAACCGTTATCTTGTTCTTTTCCCTTTGATCTGTTGTTTTGCCCTTCAGCTGGAGGTATATAGGCCCCCCCTTATCTCTCCCGCTTCAGACAGGTTTGAGCTGTGTTACAACCGAAGACTTATTGTTCCACCCTGTTTCCCAACTGTTAGCACATCAGGTTACAAAAGTTCAACCAAGCAGAGAGTGAGTGGCTAAATATGGAGGAGCTTTGGTTCACTTTGGCCTAGAGCAGGAGGGCTTCATCGACTCTCGTGGTCTTCCGCCCCCCCCCCCCCGAGTTACCTAGTGTATATGCCTCATGACACCAACAGTATGGTCCAGTTTTTGACTGATATGTCTGTTGTAAAATGTGCAATTTAAAAGGTTGACTTGGAAATGAGCTCACTTAGGTATCATAAGTAATTATATTAGATTCTTAAAATCATGCTCTTGTATTGTCTGTGAATTGAGACTGTTTAATCTGTTGAAACTGGCACACAGTGCAAAAAATTAGTAATATTTTACCATAGCACAGATCAAATTATATGTTTTCTCTCTCATTGCTTTTACTCTTTAAATTTACACCAAATTCTGCTGAAATAGTAATTAGAAATATTCTTGCTCCAAATCTTGGATCATAGAATACAGATGTCATATGAGATGTAATATGCTCAACTGGACTAAATTTTTACTAAACCATTTTCTGCTACTTTTTAAAAAATAAACATTTGTTTTTATCAGATTAGAGTCTGAAGTTTTTATACTTCAAATTAAGACATCTGTCTCTGTTAGAGTTGGGTGAATATTGCAAACAGCAGATTCACTTTAACAGAATTCAAAATCCTTTTTATTTTCTTTAAGATGTTAATTATTCTCCATGAGTAATTTGCCCATTCCAAGTCTTTGTAAAATGTTCCTTGGGTGTCAGATATTTGGGCAGATTCACTACTCTCATGAGTGGGCAAACGCCGCTGTGGAATTGTGCCCACTTATAACAGTAGTAAATATGTGTTTATAAAACTGCTTTTAATGTCAGACTTCTTCAAATGCCATTCATACTCCACCTTTATTACACACCGTGCTATAAATACTCAATTTTTTGAGTCCACAGTAAAATAATCTAAACCAGTGGCTCTCAAACTTTATTGGTTAACATACTGCTTTCTTAAAAAAATTGTGAACAGAAAGGATGTAACATCAAGCTCATGTACCACAATTAGGGAACCCCTGATCTAAACTGTAATCATGTACTTTCCTAAAGGTTGAAATTGCTATCTATGTAGCAGAATAGAATTTTATCATGAGTATCTATAAGGTCACAATATTTATGTGGCTTGTAATTGAGATTTAATCAGGAAAAATTTCCCCTGAGAAACACAAGACTCACTTCCACTTTTGGAGAGACCTCTTAGCTGAGTGGAATGATATGAATCCCTCTCACCAGAGAGTATGATCTCTGGCATTCCTAGGTTGATTTTATAATCTGAGGGAACTAAAAGGACCCTGGAGACCTATTATGTTTGTTTGCTCTATTCCTTTGTTAGATGTGCTCTGGCAAATTTTCCTTCTTATAAATCTTGGCACATATTTTTTTCAAATCATCCCATCACTATTTGTCTTTCATGCACTATAATGTTTTGTCCATTGAGTTAGTCTTTATACTTTGTCTGGTTTTGGCTTTCCATCATTTTATTTTTTTCCTTTTTTTCCTCTTAGTTTCTTTATAGTAGTCACCTGTTTTATTATATAAAATTGTGTAATTTAAATCCGATGACTCATGTTTTATTTTTATTATAATTCAGTCTAGCATAATATAGTTGAAACTACAGTAGAACCTCAGAGTTACAAACACCAGAGTTACAAAATGACCAGTCAACCACACACCTCATTTGGAACCGGAAGTACACACTCAGGCAGGAGCAGAAACCAAAAAAACAAAAGTAAATACAGTACTGCGTTAAACATAAACTATTAAAAAAAAGGGAAAAGCAGAATTTTTCTTCTGCATAGTAAAGTTTAAAAACTGTATTAAGTCAATGTTCAGTTGTAAACTTTTGAAAGAACAACATAATATTTTGTTCAGAGTTATTAACATTTCAGAGTTACGAACAACCTCCATTCTGGTGGTGTTCGTAACTCTGAGATTCTACTATATTGAAAACTGAGTACAGTAAGAACTGTTTTAAGTGAATATGCAAGAGACAAGCCAAAACTGAACATTTAATAGAGGCCATCTTATTCAGTTTGCACACTATATGATTTTTTTTTTTAAATGAACTGTAATAAATGACAGAGATGAGTGAGAGAAAGGAAGCATGGGTGCAGCTAAATCCACAAAAGTGTAACCCATATCTTCAGTGTCTACTTTAAGCTTTCCTGAGGGGTGCTAATAAAATTTTGCATGATCTTTTAGTTAAATATCAGCACTACTATATATATACGTGCTGGTCACTTGAATTGCTACTAATGACATGTTTTGTTGTAATTAGAGTGTGAGAAGGAATGAAATAATATGATCAACCTATTTGGGTTGGTTTCTTGTTTTTTGTTTCAAAGACTGTTCAGATGACCACAGAAGAACACGTGCATATGATAGATTTCTGGAATAACTGTCCGGATAACTATGATTACTGGAAATGGTTTTTTTTCATTCTTTTATTCTTCAGACCTGTTCATCTTTACCTGCAGTACTTAAGTTTTGGAGAAGTAAAATGGGTTTACTTCCTTTGACCCAGCTATGGCTGCATCTGAATTCTATATCCTCTGACATTGCACTACTAGGGTTGCCAGGTGTCCGGCTTTCGACCAGAACGCCCGGTCGAAAAGGGACCTGGCGGCTCCAGTCAGTGGTGGGCTGTTAAAAGTCCGGTTGGTGGCGCAGAAGGACTAAGGCAGGCTCCCTGCCTGCCGTGGCTCCACACGGGTCCTGAAAGCAGCGGCATGTCCCCCCTCCGGCTGCTACACATAGGGGCATCCAGGGAGCTCTGCACGCTGCCCCCGCCCCAACCGCCGGCTCCGCAGCTCCCATTGGCCGGGAACCGCTCTGCAGACGGGGCAGCATGCAGAGCCACCTGGCCGTGCCTGCGTGTAGGAGCCGGAGGGGGGACATGCCACTGCTTCCGGGAGCTGCTTGAGGGTAAGCGCTTCCTGGAGCCTGCACCCCTGATCCTCTCCCATGCCCCAACCCCCTGCCCCAGTCCTGATCTCCCTCCCGCCTTCCGACCCCTCGATCCCAGCCTGGAGCACCCTCCTGCACTCCAAGCCCCTCATCCTCAGCCCCACCAGAGTCTGCACCCCTAGCTGGAACCCTCACCCCCCCTCCCCGCACCTCAACCCCCTGCTTCAGCCCTGATCCCCCTCCCACCCTCCAAACCCCTTGATCCCAGCCCAGAGCACCCTCCTGCACCCCAAACCCCTCATCCCCAGCCCCACCCCAGAGTCTGAACCCCCAGCTGGAGCCCTCACACACCCCCACGCCCCAGCCTCCAGCCCAGAGCTCCCTCCTGCACCCTGAAATCCTCATTTCTGGCACCACCCTGGAACTCGCACCCCCAGCCCAGAGCCCCTCCCATACTCCAAACCCCTCGGCTCCACTCCCCAACCCCCTCCCATACTCCAAACCCCTCAGCTCCACTCCCCCAGCCCAGAGCCCGCACACCCAGCCGGAGCCCTCACCCCTTCCTGCACCCCAAGCCCCTGAGCCAGCCCAGTGAAAATGAGCAAGCGAGTGAGGGTGGGGAGAGTGAGCGACAGAGTGAGGGGGGCCTCGGAGAAGGGATGGGGCAAGGACAGGGTTTCGGAGGAGCGGCAGGGCAAGGGTGTTTGGTTTTGTGCGAGTAGAAAGTTGGCAACTGTAAGTTGATATTATTGTCAATAGCTTATGCAGGGTCACACCAACCAACATTTTCAAATTAATTTCAGGGAGTGGCCTACCCCACCAACACCCCCACTTCTAGCCTCACCCTCTGCCCCACACCTGCCTCTGCCTCGTGCTGCCTGGGTCTGTGCCACCATGTTGGCCCTGCAATTCAAATCTACCCCCACAACCTACCGTTGGTTGCCAAAACCACCCCTCCTTGCAATACCAATGGCAGAAGCAGAGCAGAGGTTAAGTACATTACCCAGAAACTTGAGTGTCAGCCACACATGCACATTAATCTCTCTCACTGACTCAGAGAGAGAGGCTGATGCATGTGATTCTGAATAATATAGATTTTATGCAGGAGATAACATTATTAAATTGGGAGTTGGGAGTTTTTCTGTTTGAAATGGAAATCTCCCTGACGTAGCAAGAGACTTGGTCAGTCTGTGCAGGGCAGCAGCAAAATGTGATATTGCTTTTACTTTTGACTAGGTTCTAAAAATTTCTACTTTAAAACTTGAAACTTTGCTTATAAGTATTTCAGAAGGGGTACACTTGGTTAATATTTTTTATTTTAATAGAACAAGAAACTCTAAAATATAACAGATATGACATGGTAAATACAGTACAGTTATGATAATTGAAATAATTAGCATTAATATAAGTTAACATAATTGAGGGGAGTTCTCAGTATTGTGGAAACAGGACTAAGTTTCACATAGAATCATAGAATATCAGGGTTGGAAGGGACCTCAGGAGGTCATCTAGTCCAACCCCCTGCTCAAAGCAGGACCAATCCCCAACTAAATCATGGGTAAAGTAATAGATAACCGAAGCTTGGGCAAACAGACTAAAAATGCATCAAGGTCAGTTGTGACAGATATTGGATATTGGAAGTATTTTTCAGGACCATTGTATAAAATTTATGAATGGTTTATGTATGATTGCATTCTGCTCCATGCAGGAGGGTTACCACAGCTCCTCCAAGAACTAATAACAGAGAGCGGTGATTTAACGTGAGCGGCTGAAAGTGTAAACAACTCCAGAGAGGTACCGCCCCTGGAGGAATTTGCATATACTGAGTCAAACTGGGGGCTGGTCTACACTACGACTTTAGGTCGAATTTAGTAGCGTTACCTCGATTTAAGCCTGGACTCGTCCACACAATTAAGCCCTTTTTTTCGACTTAAAGGGCTCTTTAAATCGATTTCTTTACACCACCTCCGACGACGGGATTAGCGCTGAAATCGGTTTTGCCATTTCGAATTTGGGTTAGTGTGGCCGCAATTCGATGGTATTGGCCTCCGGGAACTATCCCACAGTGCACCATTGTGACCGCTCTGGACATCAATCTGAACTCGGATGCACTGGCCAGGTAGACAGGAAAAGCCCCGCGAACGTTTGAATTTCATTTCCTGTTTGCCCAGCGTGGAGAGCACAGGTGACCACGCAGAGCTCATCAGCACAGGTAACCATGATGGAGTCCCAGGATCGCAGAAGAGCTCCAGCATGGACCGAACGGGAGGTACGGGATCTGATCGCCATATGGGGAGACGAATCCGTGCTAGCGGAACTCCGTAGCAGTAAAAGAAATGCAAAAACATTTGAAAAAGTCTCAAAGGGCATGAAGGACAGAGGCCATAACAGGGATGCACAGCAGTGCCGCGTGAAAATTAAGGAGCTAAGGCAAGCCTACCAGAAAACCAGAGAGGCAAACGGAAGGTCCGGGGCACAGCCGCAGACATGCCGCTTCTACGCCGAGCTGCATGCCATGCTAGGGGGTGCAGCCACCACTATCCCAACCCTGTGCTATGACTCCGTCAATGGAGACTCACGCAACACAGAAGCGGGTTCTGGGGACGAGGAAGACGATGATGATGAACAGACGGGAGATGGCTCACAGCAAGGAGGCAGAGAAACCGTTTTCCCCAACAGCCAGGATCTGTTTATCACCCTGGACCTGGAGCCAGTAAACCCCGAACCCACCGAATCCCAAAGCGTGCTCGCAGACCCCGGAGAAGGGACCTCTGGTGAGTGTACCTTTGTAAATATTACACATGGTTTAAAAGCAAGCGTGTTTAATGATTAATTTGCCCTGGCATTCACGGCCAGGACAGCTACTGGAAAAGTCTGTTAACGTGTATGGGGATGGAGCGGAAATCCTCCAGGGACATCTCCAGAAAGCTCTCCTGGATGTACTCCCAAAGCCTTTGCAAAAGGTTTCTGGGGAGGGCTGCCTTATTCCGTCCGCCATGGTAGGACACTTTACCACGCCAGGCCAGTAGCACGTAGTCTGGAATCATTGCATAGCAAAGCATGGCAGCGTATGGTCCCGGTGTTTGCTGGCATTCAGACAACATCCATTCCTTATCTCTCTGTGTTATCCTCAGGAGAGTGATATCATTCATGGTCACCTGGTTGAAATAGGGTGCTTTTATTAAGGGGACATTCAGAGTGCCCGTTCCTGCTCGGCTGAACAGAAATGTTCCCCACTGTTAGCCACGCGGTGGGGGGAGGGGTGAAGTGATCATCCCAGGGAATTGGGTGTGTGTGGGGGGGGGGGGGGGGGTTAGTTGGGTTTGTGCTGCACGTTAACCCGGCAACCGCATCCCTCCCTCCTTTTAAATTGCCATACCATTTTAAATGGCCAACCCAACGGCTGCTTGGTATGGAAAATGAGGGTGCTGCTGTTTGAAACCATTCCCACATGTTATTAAGGTTAAAGAAGCCAAAAGACTGTGGCTTACCATGGCTGCCTGCAAGCCGAATTCTGTTGCCTGGCCCTGCGTGAGTGATCTCTCACACCAAATCGGCAGACCCTCAATATAAATAGAGGCAAAATACGACCTTGTAACGAAAGCATTTGTGCTATGTAATGTGAACAGCAAGGTTTAACGGGAAAGAGTGATCCTATTGTTCTCTAAAATGTGTCTTTTTAACTACCTATCTCCCTTTTCCCCCACCAGCTGCAAATGTTTCTCCTTCGCAGAGGCTAGTGAAGATTAGAAGGAGGAAGAAGAGAACTCGGGATGAAATGTTCTCGGAGCTCCAGACGGCCTCCCACGCTGACAGGGTTCAGCAGAATGCTTGGAGGCAGACAATGTCTGACTGCAGAAAAGCACAGTTTGAACGCGAGGAGAGGTGGCGGGCTGAATCGCGTGCTGAATCGGAGAGGTTGCGTGCTGAATCGCGGGCTGAATCTGAGAGGTGGCGTCAGATTGAGAACAGAAGGCAGGAGTCCATGCTCCGACTGCTGGAGCATCAAAGTGAGATGCTCCAGCGTATGGTTGAGCTGCAAGAAAGGCAGCAGGAGCACAGACCGCCACTACAGCCCCTGTGTAACCAACAGCCCTCCTCCCCAAGTTCCATGGCGTCCTCACCCAGACGCCCAAGAACGCGGTGGGGGGGCCTCCGGCCACCCAGCCACTCCACCCCAGAGGATTGCTCAAGCAGCAGAAGGCTGGCCTTCAATAAGTTTTGAAGTTTCTAATTTTTAAAGTTTTAAAGTTTTATAGTGCACGGTGTCCTTGTCCTTCCCTCCTCCCCCACCCCACCCAGCGCTTCCCTCCTCCCCCATCCCTCCTGGGCTACCTTGGCAGTTATCCTCCTATTTGTGTGAATTAATAAAGAATGCATGAATTTGAAGTAACAATGACTTTATTGCCTCTGCAAGCGGTGATCGAAGGGGGGAGGGGAGGGTGTCTAGCTTACAGTGAAGTAGAGTGAACCGGGCGGGGGCGGGGGGGAGGTTCATCAAGGAGAAACAAACAGAACTTTCACACCGTAGCCTGGCCAGTCATGAAACTGGTTTTCAAAGCTTCTCTGATGCGCACCGCACCCTGCTGTACTCTTCTAATCGCCCTGGTGTCTGGCTGCGCGTAATTAGCGGCCAGGCGATTTGCCTCAGCCTCCCACCCCGCCATAAACGTCTCCCCCTTACTCTCACAGATATTGTGGAGCGCACAACAAGCAGTAATAACAATGGGAATATTGTTTTCGCTGAGGTCTAACCGAGTCAGTAAACTGCGCCAGCGCGCTTTTAAACGTCCAAATGCACATTCTACCACCATTCTGCACTTGCTCAGCCTGTAGTTGAACAGGTCCTGACTACTGTCCAGGCTGCCTGTGTATGGCTTCATGAGCCATGGCATTAAGGGGTAGGCTGGGTCCCCAAGGATAACTATAGGCATTTCAACATCCCCAACGGTTATTTTCTGGTCTGGGAAGAAAGTCCCTTCCTGCAGCTTTTGAAACAGACCAGAGTTCCTGAAGACGCGAGCGTCATGTACCTTTCCTGGCCATCCCACGTTGATGTTGGTAAAACGTCCCTTGTGATCCACCAGTGCTTGCAGCAGCATTGAAAAGTACCCCTTTCGGTTTATGTACTCGCTGGCTTGGTGCTCCGGTGCCAAGATAGGGATATGGGTTCCATCTATCGCCCCACCACAGTTAGGGAATCCCATTGCAGCAAAGCCATCCACTATGACCTGCACATTTCCCAGAGTCACTACCCTTGATATCAGCAGCTCTTTGATTGCCCTGGCTACTTGAATCACAGCAGCCCCCACAGTAGATTTGCCCACTCCAAATTGATGTCCGACTGACCGGTAGCTGTCTGGCGTTGCAAGCTTCCACAGGGCTATGGCCACTCGCTTCTCAACTGTCAGGGCTGCTCTCATCTTGGTATTCTGGCGCTTCAGGGCAGGGGAAAGCAAGTCACAAAGTTCCATGAAAGTGCCCTTACGCATGCGAAAGTTTCGCAGCCACTGGGAATCGTCCCACACCTGCAGCACTATGCGGTCCCACCAGTCTGTGCTTGTTTCCCGGGCCCAGAATCGGCGTTCCACGGCATGAACCTGCCCCATTACCACCATGATTTTCACATTGCTGTGGCCCGTACTTTGTGAGAAGTCTATGTCTATTTCCTCATCACTCTCGTCACCGCGCTGCTGTTGCCTCTGCGCTGCTGTTGCCTCCTCCTCCTCCTCCTCCTGGTTTTGCTTTGACAGGTTCCGGCTATGCATATACTCCAGGATAATGCGCGTGGTTGTCATAGTGCTCATAATTGCCGCGGTGATCTGAGCGGGCTCCATGATCCCAGTGCTATGGCGTCTGGGCAGAAAAAAGGCGCGAAACGATTGTCTGCTGTTGCTTGGAGGGAGGGAGGGAGAGAGGGAGGGAGTGGGGGCCTGACGACATGTACCCAGAATCACCCGCGACACTGTTTTTGCCCCATCGGGCATTGGGATCTCAACCCAGAATTCCAATGGGCGGCGGAGACTGCGGGAACTGTGGGATAGCTACCCACAGTGCAACGCTCCAGAAGTCGACGCTAGCCTCGGTACTGTGGACGAAGTCCGCCGACTTAATGCACGTAGAGCATTTTGTGTGGGGACACACACAATCGACTGTATAAAAACGATTTCTATAAAACTGACTTCTATCAATTCGACCTAATTTCGTAGTGTAGACATACCCTGGGTTTTCAGAGACAGAGAGAAAGGCTGAGTGAGGAAATTAACATGACTCTTTGTCCAAGTGGGGTGCCAGCCCTTCCTAAAGGGTTGGAAAGTTTGTGTGCCTGCCTGGCTCCTAATGTAGAAGATGGGTGATGACCGGTTTATATAGTGTGCGTTTAAATCTGTTTATTGTTTTTATATGTTTTCTCTGTGGTGGGTTGTCCATACAGTGGTCGTAGCCTTTGGAGAGAAAGCACAGTGCAGGTGCAGGCCTTGAGGCAGACTGGCTTCTTGGGGATATCACAGTGTGTGGCAGGAGGCTGTGCAGCCTTAAAACTTGAGCTCAGAGGGAGTGGGATGCGAGTCCCTGCCCACAGAGAGGTGATGGCTGAAGGCCTGAGACCTGACTGGGCATTTCTGGAGTGGACCATGGAGTGTGAATACAGGTACATTTACCTTAATAACAGTGTGTGAATATTAGTTGTCAGGGTCTCAAGAATTTATACCGTGAATGCTTATGCACTGCTTGCACGTAACAGGTTTTAAATATTTATAAATGTTAATTACCAAGTTCAACCATGCAGCATCTTTTGCTTCAGCTGTGGTCACCGATTTAAGTATCAGTTTTGTATTGTTGCCACCAAAAGATCCATTAATTTCTTTCCATGAGTTATCCAAAATACTACTACTAAGTATAATTATTTGAGGTGAAAAATCACTTGTTGGGTTTAATAAAGAAGATAAAGATTAAGTTTCAGATCAAAATTGTTTTTCCATAATGCAGTGAAATACAGTGTGAAGTTCAGTTTATTGTGTCTTTAGTAGCTTCACAAGACTAGCATTAATCAAAATCTCTCTGACTGGCTTTGTGCTTCTTGGCCTGAATTCAAAGGGTTGTAAATGACATTAACGTCTTCCAGAAGGAGGAAATGAAACCATTCTGTTTGGTGCTGATGATGTAACATATCCAAAAATCTGGTTGTGTTTATTTCATTGTAGCAAAGTCAGTTTTGTAGTGAAATTCAAGTTTTGTACTCACCTGCCTCTTTTGCCTATTATGGGTCTGATCCTGAGTTTTCAGCAACGTATAGCCCTCTGGTAGCATTATTCAGATTTCATGTTTTTAGGTAGATATAGTTTAGTAAGAAGCTACAATTATAAACAGATTATTTTAGTGAATCGTATATATGGATAGTGGTTATCTATCCTTTAAATTGTATGTGCGCAGTTTACCAAAGAAGGTATCCTAAATTAAATAACAATTTTACAGTAATTAGCAATTACTTATTATAAGTAACCCTTTCATATAATCTAATATTTTCTCAGTGAAGAGTACTTTATATCCAGAGCTGTTCCTGAAGTTTTAGGAACACCTTGCACCACACAACATTCCATCAATTTTCAAGGTATCCCCACAAACCTCATCAGCACAACATTCTGAAGAGTGAAACGGGCAACTTAATATGTTTGAAAATTATACTAAATAGTTCAGTATATGGGATCCTAATTTACATAATTAGCAAAAATGACAAGGTCCCAATCGGTGTGTGAAGTCCAGATGCCCCAAGTGCCTCAGACTTAGTCACTTAAAAAAAAGCTTCTTTCATTAGTTATAACCATAATAGTATGCTTTTCAGATATGTATGAGAATTTTAAATTAGCCCAAGAATCAACTCTATGACATCTGAGGTCTTGTCACCCAAACTCCACATGAATCCTACATACTATGAAACACTGACTCTATGCAATGGGGTAGTACAGTTGTGGGATCCAAGGAAGTCCTGGAAGCCATTTTGATTAAAGCATTTTTAGGAATATATGCACTTGTATGTAAGGGTATTTGGTGTGTTAAATTTTATGCATTTGTTTGTTTTTCAACATAAGCACCTTACAAGTAAATTTTTACTTGTAAATATTATGTAAACTAACTCTTAGATCATCTTCTTATAAGGTATTATTACCTTCCCATCATCACTCTGATGTGGCTTGGCAATCCTAAAGCCCCACTCAGATTTCAGATTCTAAAGTATGTAGGTTTTCAATTCTTTATCTAAATCCAGTGGATTGTTTGTGCCCCTGTGCAATTCTTTCTTGAGGTAACCTTTTTAAGAATCTTTAACTCCAATTTGTCAGCTGTTTCTATAAATTGCTTTCGGTGACTAACAACTGGTGGCCCTCATAGTTCCAGATTTGGACTTATATAAGCTGCTTAGCTGGCAATTTTTCTCTCCCTCTTACCTGCCCTCCACAAAAAAATTACATTTGACTAGTACAGATATCTTTAAATGCTCCTTTCCTGACTCCTTGCTTGGAAATGACATCTATCTCCGGTGCTGCTGCTGATTATCAGCAATGACTTTCAGTTTTGGCTTTTTTGAACTATTCTAAAATCCTAGATGATTGTATGATTAGTTGTGTAAATTACAGATGTCTTTTTCCTCCAAGAGGTTTCCTCCAAGAGACTGTTTAAAAATTGTAGCACCGATCCTGTGGATCCATGATAGTAATGAAGTCCGACAGTTATGGCAGCTGCACTCTTTTGATGGCCACTCTTTGTGACCAAGTGGCTGGAAAAGTACTGCCTTGTGGGAACCGGCTGCTGGAGTTTGGGACATTTGATCCCCCTTATTGATTCAGCAGCATAACTAATAGGTGCTTGACTTCAAGCATGTGAGTGGCCCTGTTGACTTCAGTGGGACTGTTCACATAGTCATAATTATGCTGAATTAAGACTATGATCGTCAAGGGGAGGCTAGGAGAGACGTAGAATATGTTCACTTCAGTTTAAACCAAAACATTATCTTTGGAAGTGATATTTGTTTTATGTTTTGGAAGGCTTCAGTGATATATTATTTTTAAAAAGCTGATAAAGCAGTTGTCTTGGCAGAAGGGAACTAACTAGTGGATGGAGTCAGTTGAGACCATCAGAGATTCATGATAAAGGCACTGCTATGCGGTTTATCACTTGGTTTAACACCGAGATATCACTTGTGTGTGTTCATAATGTACCTTGTGTAATTCTGAGCTGTGATGTTGCAGCAGTGAGTCAAAAGGATCTCATGGTGCCAGAACTGTGACTCTCACCATTCATAGTTTGTAACAACATTTTGTGTGTTCAACATGGTACTAAGATGTAGCTGTATTAGAAAATGTGACTCTGAAATGATGCTACAATACACATTATAGAGTTACATAGGTAGACTTATTTTGTTTGAAAAGTCAGACTTCTTCACTGAGCCAGATTAAAAGCAATACAAAGCCTTTTGGTTAATCCATAAATCTTTTGAAGGGAACTCCTGAGGGAATTCTGTGCCACTTTGCATGCACATATTTAATGAGCCCCGCAGATTTCTATTTTTTTGTCAGGCCAGGTCAGGAGACAGGGTCTGTGGGATGCTGGAGGATGAGGGGGGTCAGACGGGGGCTCATAAGGACAGACTGAGGTAGGGGCTGAATGGGAGTAAGCCAATATAATTCTCCTGTTTCTTGTTTTGTCATGTCTTGCTGTGTGACATGAGGTTAGCCTTCCGCCGCTCTGTTTCCCTATCTGTACAATGGAGATAATGATAGTTACCCTCCTTAGTAAAGAACTTAAAGATCTACAGGTGAAAAGCACTACATAGTTGCTAAGTATTATTATGATAAAATCATTATTGTTTAAAGGGATATAACAGTATTAACATACTCTTCTCCTTCAGTGTTCCAAAATTTTATTAAAACTGAAAATGTACCCTTTCAGATTACCTTGGAACAATATACTTTGGAGTGATCACAGATAAACAAATTGCAAAGGAGATCTCGTTGACGCGCTCGGGAAGTGTGTACCTTCATAGACATGTCAACACTTCGCTTGTGAGTACTATTATTATTACTTAACATTTATATTTCAGTAGCAACCAAAGGCCAACTAGGTTGGACCCATTGTGCTAGGCACTATATAAACATAGAGTAGATGACAGTGCTTCAAAGAGCATTCATAAAGCTATTATGTGCTAGAATGCAGAGTATTTAAGAACTGACATTTCCATAGTGTAGTATTTATTGTCCTTCTGTGGAAGATAAAAGTAAGTAATTGTGTTTGGGTTTTGTTAGTTTTAAATAGTGGATGTTGTTGTGTTTGTACTGTGTTTTTAAGAGTAACATACCAATTAGTTCCATTCCTGATGCTGGCCTGACACTTCGTAGCAGAAATAAGAATGTCCATACTGGATCAGACCAATGGTCTATCTAACCCAGTATCATGTTTTCCAACTGTAGCCAGTGCCTGCCAGATGCTTCAGAGGGAATGAACAGAAGAGGGCAATTTATCCAGTGATCCATCCCCTGTTGTCCAGTCCCAGCTCCTGGCAGTTGGACTTTTAGAGACACCCAGAGCATGGGATTGTGTCCCTCACTATCTTGGTTAAAAGCCATTGATGCACCTATTCTCCATGAATTTACCTAATTCTTTTTTTAACCCAGTTATACTTTTGCCCTTCACAACATCCCTTGGCAACGAGTTCCACATGTTGACCGTGTGGTGTGTGAAGAAGTACTTCTTTATCTTTGTTTTAAACCTGCAGCCTATTAATTTATTTGAGTGACCCCTGGTTCTTGTGTTATGTGAAACAACACATCCCTATTCACTTTCTCCATACCGTTCATGATTTTATAGACCTCTATCATATCCCTCCTTAGTTGTCTCTTGTCTAATCTGAATAGTCCGTCATTTTAATCTCCTCTCATATGTGGAAGCCATTCCATACCCCCTAATCATTTTTATTGCTCTTCTCTGTAGCTTTTCCAGGTATAATATATCTTTTTTGAGATGGGGTGCCTAGAACTGCAGGCACTTTTCAAGGTGTGAGCATTCCATGAATTTATGTAGTGGCATTATCATATTTTCTGTCTTATTATCTTCGTTAGTGTTTTTGACTGCCACTGCATACTGAGCAGATGTTTTCAGAGAACTATCCACAATGATTCCAAGATCTTCCTTGAATGATAACAGCTAATTTAGACCCCCAGACACACTTGGATCCTGGCCAGGGAGACCCCCTATACAGGGGCCTCCACAGCCCAACAGTGCCCCTCTGAGCACGAGCCAAGGTGTGGAACTGCCAGCGCTAAAAGTAAGGACAGATCCCATCATGAGAGCAAGATACACTCTCATGGGCACAAGAGCAGATCCCTGCAGCAAACTGCTCATAAGGGACATGTTCTCTGCCCAAGCCATGCCAGGTCGGGTGAGATTGTGCACGGGTCCCATGGAACCAGTGCTAAAGACCCCTGTGCTGGAGCATAAGGCTAAGAAGAAGCAGGATCCGTTGATATCGCTGGTCACCTTGGTATTGGGACTACTAGAATGTCTGTCTATGAGTGCAGGTTCAGATACTCGGATGGTGCCGCCTTGACACTATGTGGACCAGGCCTGACCACGGGAACAGCTCCCTCCAGAATCTCCATGGGAACCCCGTGTCAAGTATCAGAGGGGTAGCCGTGTTAGTCTGGATCTGTAAAAAGCGACAGAGTCCTGTGGCACCTTATAGACTAACAGACGTATTGGAGCATAAGCTTTTGTGGGTGAATACCCACTTCGTCAGATCCCATGCGTCTGACAAAGTGGGTATTCACCCACGAAAGCTTATGCTCCAATACGTCTGTTAGTCTATAAGGTGCCACAGGACTCTGTCACTTTTCATGGGAACCCCGTGCACTCTGTGATGTACGGAGACTTTCTTGTCTCCAGAGGTGTTCCTTCTGTACCCGCAATCCCCACTCCTCTCGGGCCCTTCCATTCTCCGGGACATTCCCACACCAGAGGATGAACTGCTGCTCCTGCTGCAGGAAAGGCCCCTTCCCCGTTCGTTGGACCAGGGCCCTCTGGTACCAGCGGTCCTGCTGTTTCAGTCAGAACTGTCATCCGACTCGGAAGAGTCCCAGGATGTAGACCAGCCAGTTTCACCCCTACCCCGCAGGAGCCCAGGATGTAGGCCAGCCAGTTTCACCTCCTCCCCGCAGGCACCCCTTCCTTGCCCAGCTGTGACCCCCTCCCCAGATACCGCTTCCTCTGGGGCCCACCCAAACTGATGGCGCCCACGTTCTGGCCCTACTGGAACCCCTGGGACCCGTACTATAGGCAGCAGGCACCATCACAAGGGTCCTATCGTTCCTCCCTCGCGCAGCAACCGGCTCCATCAATTTAAGAGGAGGAAGATGTAAAACTGGTACTGCCAGTTCTGACCAGAGCCTCCTTGTCACCGGATGAGGCAGTCATCCTCTTGCCGCTCTCTCCGTCAGATGATTCTCAGCATTATCATGAACTCCTGCATGCATCTGACGAAGTGGGTATTCACCCACGAAAGCTTATGCTCCAATACGTCTGTTAGTCTATAAGGTGCCACAGGACTCTGTCGCTTTTTATAGATCCAGACTAACACGGCTACCCCTCTGATACTTGTCTCCTGCAGAGAGTGGCTTACTGACTTACAGATCCCGCTGGAGGAAGTCCAGGACCCCCAACACATCCTCCAGTCATAGGGACACTCCAGTGGCTCTCCCTATAAATGAGGCTATCCTGGAACCAACCTGGACAGTGTGGCACACTCCAGCATTGTGTGCCCCTACCCCCAAAAGAGCTGAGAGATGCTACTTTGTGCTGGCTAAAGTGGCGGACTTCCTCTTCACCCACCTGGCCCCTAACTCATTAGTTGTCCAGGAGGCCACAGAACAATCCCATCAACACCCCCAAAAGTCCACTCCGCCAAACAAGGGGTCAAAAAGATTGGATCTCCTGGGCAGGAGGGCCTTTTCATCGGCAGGTCTGCAATTCTGCATAGCGAACTACCAGGCTCTGTTAGCTAAGTACAACTTTAACACATATGGCAGGCTAGCAGAGTTTAAGGACAAGCTCCCTGTGGAAGACCGGGCCCAGTTCCAGGCCCTAGTTGACGAGGGTATACTAGTTGTGAAGGTGGCCTTCCAGGCAGCAGTGGATGCAGCCGACACTGTTTCCTGCTCTGTAGCCCCCAAACTAGTGATGCGCAGGGATTTGTGGCTTCAGTCATCAGGGTTCCTGCAGTAGGTCCAAAACACCATTGAGGACCTCCCTTTCGTTGAAGCCAATCTCTTCAGTGCTAAAACAGATGAATCCCTGCTGTCCTCGAAGAACTCACGCTTCAGTAACCCTCACTATATTAAACTTAGTTGTCTAGATGGGAGCCAAGAGCTGGAATACCTAAAGGGGACTGTTTGGCTTCTTGTTAACCAGTGTGGTACTGCAGCAGCTCTTTTATTACTGGCTTGGTGAATCTAATTATACAATAAACCACCAGTTTTGGGAATTGTCTGCCCTATTTCTTGCAGTCCGCCCTGAGTGTGGCATTCTCATTGTGGCCCATTTAGATATCCGGTCACACTAGGAATCTGTGTAAACCAACATAAGTCTGTTTTGTCACGTACCCAGACGATAAATTTTATAGGGGCGAGAATGGACTCAGTAGCTCTATGGGCCTTCCTCCCAACAGAGCGCTTTGTGGCGATGAGCACCCAAATTGTCCACATCTGCTGTAAACCCTGCATGACAGTCCACCAATGCCTCTCCCTTTTGGGGCACATGGCAGCTTGTATCTATGTGATGTCCTTTGCAAGACTCCACCTGCGATGCCTGCAAACCTGGCTCCTCCTGACCTGCAAGCCAAACAGGAACCACATAGACTCCAGAGTCACCGTTCTCTCGGGCGTTCGGACCTCTCTTGCTTGTTAGTCCAATCCGTCCAAGATCATGATCGGGGACCCCCTTCAACTCTCCCACTCCGCAGGCCACCATTGTGACGGACGCTTCCTTTATGCAATGGGGTGCCCACCTGGACCACCAGGGCATGTGGACGCCAAGGGAAGCCAGGCTACACATAAATGTCCTGTAACTTAGGACAGTCCACCTTGCCTGCAAAGTCTTTCTTCCCATCCTTTGCAATCTCCGCATATAAATTATTTCAGATAACATTGCTACAGTGGTCTACATCTACAAGCAAAGAGGGATCAGGTGTCACTCCTTCTGCTTGGAGTTGCTCAGACCATGGAATTGGTGCATCCGAAACCAAGTGACCTTACGGACTGCGTATCTGCGATGCACCCAGAATTCCCTGGCAAACACACTGAGCAGGACTTTCCACGTGGATCATAAATGGCACTCCACGACACAGTATTGACTGACCTCTTCACGCAGTGGGGTATCCCCAGCTGGGACCTTTTTGCATCATGTGAATCTCAATCTCCCCTTGTATTGCTCCAGGGGCGCGATAGTCAGAGACTCTCAAGGTGATGCTCTCCTGCCCCCATGAATAGCCACCTCCGATGTGCCTTCCCCCCCATTCCCCTTTTGCATCAGGTTCTCAGGAAGATGCACTGGGACACAGCCACCATCATCTTCATAGCACCCTGCTGACCATGACAGTTCTGGTTCACAGATCTCCTGAAGCTCTCCACCCATCCACCAGTCAGACTCGGTTATTCCGGGATCTTCTCATGCAATTCAAGGTATCTCAAACATCCTAACCTAGGCGCACTTAACCTCACAGACTGGTGTTTGGATGGGCATCTGACATAGACCATTTGTGTTCTGTGCCGATCCAGCAGATCCTTTCCCAGAGCAAAAAAGAATCCACCAGAACATGCTATCAAGGAAAGTGACGTTGCTTCTTGGAGTGGGCCTGCTGCCCACCATTCTCCAGACACAGTGACCATTACTGTCATCCTAGATTACCTCCTTGACCTGACAACATCAGGTTTAGCTCTCAGCTCTATCTGTGTGCATCTTGCGGCACTTAGCACCTTCCTTCCCCCAGTGGATGGACGCTCCATTTTTACACCCCTATGATGGTACCATTCATGAAAGGCCTGCTTAAAACCGTCTCACCAGTCACCAAAACCACCCGTCAGTGGGACCTTAACTTCGTCCTCTCAGCCCTCATGAGACCACCTTTGAACCTATGGTAACCTGTACTATGACTCACATTTCTATGAAAATGGCATTCCTGGTGCCATCACTTTGGCCAGAAAGGTCAGTGTACTAGCAGCCATGATTGTGACCCCCACCCTACACGGTATTCCACAAATACAAGGTTTCCTCGAGACTACACCCTAAATTTCTCCCCAAGATTGTGTCAAAATTTCATCTCAACCAATACATCCACTTGCTTGTGTTCTTCCCGAAACCACACAGCTCCCTTACAGACAAGAGATGTTCCCTTGACGTCAGGCAGACCCTGGCATTCTACCTACAAAGGACTAAACCAATAAGGAAGTCTCCAAGACTCTTCGTAGCTATGGCGGAGAGATCAAGGGGCCAAGCCACATCCTCACAATCTCTCTCCAAGTGGGTCTCGGGCTGCATACTGGAATGCTATCAAACTTCCCCCCTCCTGGGGGTGTTATAGCTCATTCCACGCAGGCACAGGCCACTTCCTCCGCTTTATTAGCGGACATTCCATGGTCAGACATCTGCAAAGCTGCAACATGGTGTTCTGTACACACGTTTACAACTCTCTAAGCCCTGGATCATGAGGCAGCTGTGGACATGGCCATGGGACAAGCTGTACTGCAAATGGCTCTACCATCAACCTCCTTGCACCCACTGCCACACTGATCACTTCCCATGTGTGGAATACGCATAGGGACCATCACTTGAAGAAGAAGAAGCGGAAGTTCCTTACTGTAACTGGAAGTTCTTCGAGATGTGTGGTCCCTATCTGTATTCCACTACCTGCCCTCCTTCTCCTCTGCTTTGAGCTTGACCATACTGTGGTAAGAGGAGGAACTGGAGTGGCATTGAGCCGCACTGCCCCTTATACCGTCGGTCGGAAGCATGAGGAAACATGCCACATGTGTGGGTCAATGGACACTGCTTAGAAAAAAACTTCTGGACTCAGGCACATGACATGCATTCACACTCACGTGTGGCATAGAGATACGGACCACACATCTCGAAGAACCTCCAGTTACAGTAAGTAACCTTCTCTTTCCTCCCCATTAAGGTTATCCTTAGCATGAGAGAATACCTTGACATCTAGAAGGAAGGTCCCAACCATGGGATCATTTCCCTCTGTTCCAGCTTGATGTTCTCCTTCCCCAAGCCTTTCATCCCCCTCAACAGCACAAAGGCTGTCAGACTGGGGGTAGTACTACTCTGCTGTGTCCCTGAAAGTCTCATCTGTGTACCTCTCTCTCTCTTCCTTAGCTTCTCCAGTTTAGCCACTCTGGTCTCAGGATCCTGTATTCAGTCTCTTGAGGGCGATAAGTTGCTGGCACTGAATGCACATATAAGCTATCTGCCCAGGAAGCAGATAGCCACCTTTCTGGTTCTGGACTTCTGCCTCCATTATTTTTACTCTTGTAGGGTGTTTGTTTGTTTGTATGCTCTTTGTTTTGGGGGTTTTATTGGCCTAAGTTTAGAGTATGTTTGTTAAGTGTATCTGCACATGCTCCCTCTGCACAGGAATCAGACTTCTAATTTTTATGGTGTCATGAGTAATGTAAGAAATTGTGTAGACTTCTATTAACACAGCCATTGCTATGCTGAAGTTGTGGCAGAAATTGCTAAAAACTTTTAAACAGGAGGGGCCTGATTTTGGGCCTGTGCAAAGTGGGTGAAAAACATTCTGACTTGATGATGCTATACATCTACTTTGCTTAGCAATAAACAACTACACAAAGTGCAAAGCAATGGAGAATGAGATCCAAAACTGTTTTCCCTCTCTCATCATTGCAGCACAATTGCTTCAGAAGTTCACACACATGTTCTGTGGTCCCCTAATGTGAAGCTTCAGTATTTCATTTCAAATACTGTATAGTACTTTTCTTTTAACTGTTTGCTTAGTCAATTTTAACAAGTTGATTTGTAAATCATTACATACAAGTATCAGAAATACAATATTAATTTCTGGAGACTTCTGTCAGTGTCATTATTACTTAGAAAATATTGTCAAAGTTAGAATCAAGACTCACAGTTTTTAGTTATAGACCACTCTGTTTTATTAATGCAGCGCTGTGCTAATACATTCAGATAATGTGAGCACCATATAAGACTCAGACTGTCTTATTTATACAGATAAAAAGGGGGGTGAACTTAACAAGAAAACAAAGGAAGCAAAGCTGATAAGTTTTCCTGGGGCCAGACACACATCTTATTTCCTTATTAACTCTTAGCAATCTTCTGCTAATGTCCCACCATTAGCTTAGGTGCGAGTCATTGTTCTATATCTTAATGTTTCTCTTCCTGACAACTATATTTCAACATTCCTCATTCCTGCTTAAAGGAACATACAGCATTTCTTTAATCCATTCTATTTTTACAATATAATTCATTCTACTTTCACAATATGTTTAGTGTTTTTGTCTTTAGTACATAAAATGTAGAGACTAAGTGCCAGATTCTTTGCAGTGGCCAACTGGGGGAAGGAGTGTCAGAACCAGTTATGGACCCCCAATTCTTTGTCCAGCTCCATTCCAGGTTAAAGCAACCCCCAGGCTGCTCAAATGTGTACCACTTGGCAGTGGTCCCCATACCTCCTCCCTGATGCTCCCCAACACCAGGGATTGGGGAAGGGGGTGTCCTACAAGCTGGTTATGTTCTGTGTTCACTGTGCATTCCCTCATGCCAGGAGAATCCTCTGTAGAAGTGATAGGGCCAGATTCTGTCTCCTTTACCCTACTGTGACAAGGTTGGGACTCACCACCGCAGCGCCTCCCACTGGTTGTTCTGGGAATTAGCTCAGTCCATGGGGAGCGCCCTCTGCCGGTGGTGTCCCGTCAGTCGTCTTTTCCTCTCTGATGTCCGGACCCGCGTTGCTCCCCGCTCGGCAGCGTCCTCTTCAGGCCACTGCCCTCCGGCAGTGCCCCCTAGTCCATCCTCACCCCCTTCGGGGGGGGGGGTGCGTTCAACAGTCTTTGCACTGGCCTCCGTGGCCAACCACAACCTCCAAAGTCTAGCCCCTTGTCTCGAGGGCCGGTTGCTGTTGGTCTCAGCCACCCTACTACATGGCCAGGTGTAGTACAAGGGGGAAGGGGGGAACCCAGGCCCGCCCACTACTCTGGGTCCCGACCCAGGGACCCTCTAGTGGCAGCCTCCCTGCCCTCCTTCTTTCCCCTTGTTCAACTGTCCCTGGGCCACTTTCCCTCTGGCCCCTCGCACCCTCTAGGCCCTTTTGCTCAGGGCCCGCAGTCTGGCAGGTATTGGGCCGGAGCCCTACAGGTCTGTCACATCTTAGGCGCATTTAACATGCGCAATTTCAGCTTTACGCGGTCGGCAAAAACCCCCAAAAAAGAAGAAAAAAAAGAGAAAAATAATTTAAATACTGTTTCTGTAGTGCGGGCGATTCCACCCGCCATTACACTCAATGTAATTTTGACTATACGCGATTTTCGCTTTAGGCGCTGACTGTGGAACGTAACCCCAGCGTAAGATGAGACAGACCTGTACTGAGCTCCCCCTGAGCCTGCCCAGCACTGCTCTGTCCGAAGGTGCTGGTCTCCTGTTCTGGAGACAGACCTTCCCCTCTCGAAGGCCTGGGACAGACTGACTGCTCTCTCTCTGAGCAGCCTTCTTATAGGGCTGAGCCTGGCCTTGATTGTCTGTCTCCAATCTGGGCCCTGATTGGCTCCCAATAAGCCCTCTTCCTATTGGCTGCTCGTCTGCGCAGGCCCACTGCAGCCCCTTCTAGCATGGGGGTGAGGCAGCCGCCCCACCACACCTACCAAAGTAACACAGAATGACAGTGAAGGAGAGGATCTGGCCCAATAAGGGTCAAATCCAATATGACTTGAAGTCAACAGAAAGATTCCTATTGACTTCAGTGGGCTTTGAATTGGGTCCTGAGTTCATAAAACCCCCTGATATCTCAAACATTTGATCTTTTCGAATTGCAAAAAACACCAAACAGCATGGATTATAACAGAAGTGTTGACTCAAGTTTATGTCATCCTATTAAAATAAATCAGCTACCAGAAATTTATAACAATACAAATAAATGGACAAACTCAAGATAGTTTAGGACTCACTATGTTTTTTATTATAGGCTTTGCTCAAGCTGGAAGACTGCACAGAGTGGTACTTTTGTAAGGGGAAAGGAGCGTGAGTTTTCATCACAGTTGGTGGCAGTTGTCACAACCATGATATGGGCTGTCTGGCCCAGCAGGTCAGAACAGGAGACAGATCTGGGAGACAAGCCCGGGGTCAAAAATTGAGTAAAAAACCAGGCGTCAAGCCTAAGGTGGGAACCAGAGTCTAGCCAGTGATCAGAACCAGAATCTGGGGTCAAACCAGGAATCAGAGATGAAGACCAGAGGTGGAGTCTGAAGCAGGGAATGAGAGCGAGGTCTCTTGTAGCAACAGGCTGAGTACTGCTGGGTTGCACAGACAGCTTCCAGGAACTACCTCCATGCCTTAATAGTGTGCCTGGAGTGATCAGAGGTCATGGGGGATGCTACCAGTCGGGTCTTCAATGGGTTGCACTTTCTGTGGTGTGTAGTAACCCCAGGGTTTATAGTGCATGGATTGTAACTCTGCCATGGCTACTGGGTGGCAGCCTGGATGCACCAGTCACCCAGACCCTACAGACCTCGGTTCCAGTCCTCTAGATGATTATAGTAGTATTGTTTCTACCATTCACAATTCTGTAGTCAGATAATAAATGAGAGATCAACACTGGGGTACCCTCCCACATACTCTACACTCCTTTTCATAGATTCCAGGGCCAGAAGGGACTATTGTGATCCACTAATCTACCTCTTGTATAACACAGGCCATAGAACTTCCCCAAAATAATTTCTAGAGCAGATCTTTTAGAAAAACATGCAATCTTGATTGAAAAATTACCAGTGATGGAGAATCCACCACAACCCTTGGTTCTAATGGTTTATTATTCTCCCTATTAAAAATTTACACCTTATTTCTAGTCTGAATTTGTCTAGCTTCAACTTCTAGCCTTTGGATTGTGTTGTACCTTTCTCTGCTAGAGTGAAGAGCCCATTACTAAATATTTGTTCTCCATATAGGTACTTATAGATTGTGATCGTCACCCTTTAACCTTCTCTTTGTTATACTCAAGGAGCTCAATCTGTTAAATTTATCACTATAAGGCATGTTTTCCGATCCTTTAATCATTCTCATGGTGGTTCTCTGAATCCTCTCCAATTTATCAAAGTCCATCAGAAAAGGACACAGTATTACAGCAGTGGGCACACCAGTACCTAATACAGAGGTAAAATAACCTCTCTATTCCTACATGAGATTCCACTGTTTTTGCATCCATAGATCAAATTAGCTCATTTGGCCACTGGGAGCTCGTTTTCAATTGATTATCCTTCATGGCCCCCAAATCTTTTTCAGAGTCACTGCCTCCTAGGATAGAGTCCCCTCATCCTGTAAGTATGGCCTACATTCTTTGTTTCTAGATGTATACATTTACATTTAGCCATATTAAAATGCATATTGTTTGCTTGTGCCCAGTTTACCAAGTGATCCAGATCGCTGTGTATCAGTAACCTGTCCTCTTCATTTACCAGTCCCCCAATTTTTGTGTCACCTGCAAACTACATCAGTGATGATTTCTTCCAGGTCATTGATAAAAATGTTAAATATCGTAGGGCCAAGAACCGATCTCTCTTCGATGATGAGCCTCCATTTGCAGTTACATTTTGAGACCTATGAGTTAGCCAGTTTTTAATCCATTTAATGTGTGCCATGTTAATTTTATATCATTCTAGTTTTTTTAATCAAAATGTCATGTGGTCCCAAGTCAAATCCCTTACAGTCACCCAAATCTCACAACCGTAGAAGAGAGTTGGGATTACCACCACTTTACAAACTAAAAGTCTACTATGTGTTCTGATGATGTGATTGTTGAACACTCGGCCACATGGTCTGCCAAAGGCAAGGCTGGCACAGCAAATTCTGTGCTGAATCTTGATGTCTATGTCTGCCCTCTGTGAGAGATGGCTGCCAAGATAGGCAAAGTATTCTACATTTTCCAGTTATTCTTTGTCTATATACATCTTCCTTGCTGGGTCTGATGATTGACCAGGGACTGGCTGATGGAGAACTTTAGTTTTGCCGATGTTCAGAGTTAGCCCTAGGCTTTTGTAAGCTTTAGAGAAGCAATTAAGGGCTGTTTGAAGAGTGTACAACTACAGCACAATCATCTGTGTACTAGAGTTCGTTTTTTGTTGCCGATATTACTTTAGTTCTGGCATGGAGATGAGAAAGATGGAAGAGGTTGCTGTCAATCCGATATTGGATGCCAATGCCCTGTAGTAGACGGTCTTGGGTTAGTGTTTTCATAGCTGCTAAGAAAATGGAGAAAAGGGTGGGTGCCAATACACAACCTTGTTTTACACCAGTTCGGATGACAAAGGGCTCAGAGGTAGAGCCACTGCACAGGATGGATTCAGTCATCTGGTCATGGAGGAGTCTTACAGTGGTGATAATTTTGCTTGGGCAGCCAAACTTTGACATGATTTTCCACAGAGCCTCACGGTTGACAGAGTCGAAGGCTTTGGTCAGATCGATAAAGGCCATATACAGCTCCTGGTGGTGTTCTTGACATTTTTTTCTGGATCTGCCTGGCTGCGAAAATCATGTCGGTGGTGCCTCGTGATGGTCTGAAGCCGCACTGGGACTCTGGAAATACTTCCTCTGTAAGAGGGAGCAGGCGATTCAGTAAGATTCTAGCAAGAATCTTTCCAGTGATGGAGAGGATGGAAATGCCTCGATAGTTGCCACAATCGGCCCTGTCTCCCTTTTTGAAAATGGTGACGACGTTAGCATTACGTAAGTCAGCAGGGATTTCTTTGGTGCACCAGATTTTGAGGAGCAGCAAGTGAAGCTTGTTAGTCAGTATTTCTCCCCCCGCTTTCAGTACTTCAACTGCTATGCCATCGGGACCTGGTGCTTTCTTTCTCATTTTTTTAATTGCTTTGCAGACCTCCTCGGGTGTTTGGTGGGTTGCAAGTAGGGCTGGTGCAAGGATATTTTACACCCTAGGCGAAACTTCCACCTTGTGCCCCACCCCCACCCCCGCACATCGGTTCATTGAGGGGTAAATCCCAAGGAGCCTTTATAGACCCCAGGGGCTGGTCCCCAGACCAGGTTCCCCACTCCCCGCCCCCTGAACTTCACTGCAGGGTGCACAGCCTCCCCCCCCCACAAGCCCTCCCCACCCCGGCGGCCCCCGCCCCGAGTCCACTCACTGCCTTTGCCGGGCTTAGGCTGCTGCAGCAGCTTGGCAGGGAGGAGCTGCCTTCCAGAGGCACAGGAGAGCCAGAGGGTCCTGCTTGTGGCGGCGAGCCCCAGCCATGGAGGAGCCGGCGCGGCGCAGGGGGCAGCAGCCCTGCAAAGGCGGCGGTACGGCTAGCGGGGAGCAGCCGCGCCCCCCGCCCCTCCTGCCCAGGCTGCGTAACAGTGTCCCCTGGCTGCTCCCTCCTGAGACCCACCCCCACCCTAACTGTCCCCCTAAGACCCTACCTGTCCCCTGGCTGCCCCAACCCTTATCCACACCCCTGCCCCCAGACAGACCCCCAGGACTCCCATGCCCCATCCAAACACTCCCCCCCGACGGACCCCCCCGCAGAACTCCCAACCCATCTAACCCCCCCTGCTGCCTGTCCCCTGACTGCTCCGATTCCTCTCCACACCTCCGCCCCCTGACAGCCCCTCCCCAGAACTCCCGACTCATCCAACCCTTCCCCTGCTCCCTGACTGCCCCCTGGGACTCCCCTTACCACCATGCCGCTTGAGCCGCTGGCTCCACATGGAGCCAAACCAAACAGGCTGCCAAGCACACAGCCCCTCCCCGGCAGAGTGCTGGCGACACGACGCTGAGGCAGGGGGAGGAGGGGCTCTGCCTGCTGGAGGCCAATGGAAGCGGCTAAATCAGGCCCAGGCGCCCAATCAGCCGTGCCACACTCTGCGTGAGGGGAAGGGAGGGGAGGAGGAAAAATCCCGGACACCCCCAACCACTTGGCGCCCTAGGCGACCGCCTAGTTCACCTAGTGGTTGCACCGGCCCTGGTTGCAAGAGTTTCCCAGATTGGCTACTGACAGATGGAGTCGATGGTGTCATTCACAGTTGATTCTCGATTTAGAAGCTTTTGGTAGTGTTCCTTCCAGCACTCTTTGATGGATTCGTTATCTTTAAGAAGGGTACTACCATCTTCGGAGCTCTGAGGTGTGAGGCCACGTGAGCTTGGTCCATACAGGGTCTTTGTCTCACCAAAAAAAAAAAGTGGGGGACACCTACATTTACTAAGTATATCAAAATGAACAAAGGTTTAGTGTGAAAAACATTTGATAGAGAGGCGCATGTTGCCCCAGTCCATATTTAATCCATTTATAATGTAAACAATAAATTCCATATTATATTGGCTGTCTTTCACAGCTCTTGAGTAGTGCCTTTGTATCAGGGAAAACAAATTGTCATCTGGGATAATAGATGTGAATAAATGATATCAGAATGAGAATGATGTGAAGGAAAAGCCAGTAGTGGCAACAGAATTTTAGTGGCCAAAAAGAGGCGGAATTAGTTTATCACTTATTCTGTGATGGCTGTGAACAAGAAACTTCCACTTCAAAGTTCCATTCCATACATGAAATATCCATGCTGCCAACATACTGGAACTGGTATCAGAGAAGTCATAGGGTGTAATAAGTAGAAAGGTAGGGATTCCGATGATGATCCTTCTTGCTATACCCTTCAGTCTCTTTGATAGTTCTACTTGATAAGAACCTAGGAGAAACACAGACCACAAAGAACCAAATCCTGCTGGCCTTACAACATAGGTGCACCAGTAATCATACATGTTACAGTTTTCCCCCATATTTCCTATGATAAATTTCTCAGAAAAAACAAACTCATATACCAGAAACTGCAATGAAGTACTGAATATTGCTTTGGTGAAAAGGAGTACTTTTTTTTTTTTTTTAAAGGGCCGGAGAGGGGAAGGGCAGTCAGTATGATACATTGTTCCATTTAAAAATTGTATTGTGATACATGAAAATACAATATGCATTGAAACACTCGATCCTGAAAAATCCACTGAAGTAAAATATTGTAAGCAAAAGCAAGTGATATTCTCACCTTTCCCTGTAGTATACACCTGCATGGTATATAGTCCAAGCCAAACCTCAGGGAAATTGTGTGGATGGGGTAATTGTAATAACAGCAAAACATAAACCTCAGCCTATGTTAGCTGTCTCATTTCTCTTTTCTGCTGAAAACTGGAAATAACAGTGAAGTGGGGAATTTCCAGCAGAGAAAATGAGAACTAGTCAGAAGAGATTAGCAAATTTCCCCGAGAGAGATGGGTGCATCCCAAAAAGAGGTTCTACAGAAAATGAGAGAGCCAAGAACAGTTTCTTAATAATGCAGAACTTTGACAAATTGCTATCTCCCTCCCCTTTTCTCCATCTTTTTGAGTTAGCTTTTGCTGTGCATGATTTTGTTTAATGAAAGTGAATGTTTTCTTGAAAGTTTTGAGCCTGAAAAGTCATGTAACAGTTTCTAGAAAGAAATTAAACAGTCATTCTAAAATAAAATACGAAATTTTCACACTTCTAAATGAAAAAGATAAGTAACATATATTCTTTATCATTCTGGTGTGTTTACATTTGTAATTAGTGGTTATTGTTTAAATTTCTATTTGATTTTGTTAGATCAAATTTTAGTGACCCAGATTTTTATATCATTTATTCATACAAACATCCTGTATGTATTTTATCAATTACAATGTAATTAGGAAAAAGATAGTATAATTAGAAAAGTGCTGTTTTTAATAGTTTCTAATTACAAGAGAAGTAAATGATTATTCCGCAGTCTTTGGTTATAATCATCTGTTCACATGGTGTGATGATTAGTTGGGCAAAAGTGGCTGCTGCTATACATAAGCATGCTCTCATTTTCTTTAATAATAAATACATATGTTGTGGTATTCAATTGCTTTGATTTGCAGATGTTTACTGGGAGGGTCAGAACTATGTACAGTCCATAAAGTGAGAGGAATTCTAAACAAAGGCAGATTAAATTGTTTTATGACAGTGTTCAAAGTCAGTTATTTTCTGAACAGAATTGCCAAAACAGTAGTGTTCTCTTATGCCAAATAATGGTTTTAATACCTCACAATAACCCACAAGGGTTGGTTGCCATCAAATTTGAGGTCAACAAACCTTTGATTACCAAGGAATGTGAGAGAAGATACTCAAATGTACAGAATTTTGCAACCTTCAGTGTTAAGAAATGGCACATGGATGGGACATAACTGTTAATGGAAATGTTAATTATGTTTAATGTATTTTTCCTTAGTAGGAAGCTTTAGTCTGCCCTTTGTTTTGGGAAAAATAAATGCTTTCCTTGTATCATTACAAAAATCCATCTTATTCTGGTGTAAAATATTTCAGAAATGTGAAGACAAAGGGGCTCTAGAGAGCTCAAATGAAAATAAGATGTGCTTTTGCCCTGCCACCCTGAAATATACTTAATGTGCGGTGCTCATTTTGCTGTAAAGATACCCGATTTATCACACTCCAGTAGAAAAATTACTTAAGTGAGTTAACTCAAAAAGGCTAATCCTAGTGTCAGCTATGTTCATAGTAGCTGGGAATATTAATTTTGGTTGAAATTGATGAAGCTGGAGGAGCAAGGAAGAACCTGAAATGCAATTTTCAGAATAGCTGTTCGGTGTAAAGACCTTATCTCTGTGTATGTCCTCGTTAACAGTGGAAATCATATGGAGATAAGGCATGTATTTACAGTTTATTCTACTCAAATCATGAAGAAGGATTTTCATGTATCACATGAAACAATAACTGGTATCTGTGCAAACCTATGATAATGGTGCATGATAAACAGCATGCTTTAATTCATGAAAGTGACTCCAGAATTTAAATTCTTTTTTTAGAACATTGAATTAGTTAATCACACTCAGTGATACCAAAGCTATTGAATTGCAATCACAGCTACGTCAGGATCTTAAAGGAGATGCATTTAAAGAGAGTCAATGTGATGAAATTAGAGACATAGTGGGGAGGTTTTTCTGGTGTCCCACCATAATAAATCAAGGTGAGTGGCAATATTAATCTGGAAACTGAGGTCTTTCACATTAGTGAAAATAAACACAAGGGGAGATTTGTATCAGGTGTAGAGGAGAAATAAAGAGATCTAAAGTAACTTGAGAAGCATTTTGGAAATAGTTTTGAAATTGATACATATTGATGGCCCAGAGTCTCCACACACTTTTATAGAAATGTACACATTTTCCGGGAGGGAGGGAGAGTGGTTAGGGGGTCTGAGTGTAAGAAAATATAAAAGTAAAAAAGAACCTGCTTGGTAGAGCATATGTTGTTGACAAGACTAATATGATATTTAGCAGGTGAGAGTTAAATATAACCTTCCCAAGTCAAAATTCTTTTATCATCTGCAAATAAGATCTAACATGCTAAAAGATTATGATGCAATTGTTTATTTCTATTCCAATTTATCTATTGCAGTCTGTCAAACTTATTGTTGAAAAGGGGCAGATGGCATTAATTTCATTAATTTGTTAAGCCCAACTATGTGCTATCTATAATACAGAAGACATGGTTCTTGCACAAAGAACCTTGCAGTCTAAATAGACAGATAATGGAAAATCCACTTGGAGACCCAGAGGGAAGGTTCTGTTTTAATGGTGGTTTGGTTTGGTTTTATAATAGCTGAGACACTGAAATTTTACTGACATGGGTTATCATTAATGGGCTTTGCAGAGGCCGTTATGTTAGGAAAATTCCAGGTGTAGGTGGATGGCAAGGAAAGATGCATGAAGATGATGAGAGCATTTATTTTGTATATTTATAAGATGTTGAGGGCCATAGGTCTTAAGCATTTGAGAAAAATTGAGAAAAATCAGAAGAGAATGTGGGAATTACATTAGAGAGGCAGAGTAACAAAAATTGTCAAAGCTTCTACCATATAACAACTGGTAAAATTTAATCTTATGGGTTTTAAACATAAGGGTGTTGCACAGGTAGTCTGTCACCCTGAAAATCCTGTCTGATTGATTGATTATTTATTTATTTATTTGTGGATAAAATAACATACACTAGAGATGCAGGGTAAAACCTTAACATTCACTTTGTGGGTGTTGATTTCATAATTCCTTTAGGCAGGGACCTTCTTTTCAGCTCTAAGCACATTATCAGCATTCAGCAAAGAAATAATAATACAATGAAGTTAAGGGAGTGCTGGGAGTATTAGTTCAAGATGCTATCAGAGCTGCTTGATACATTACCAACATTGAGACGGCTTGGTTGGAAAACAAAAGAATAAGAGAAAACAATAAATTGCTTTAAATTTGCTTTTGATCACCATCTGATAAGTCTTAATTGAGAATTGAAAAAACAGTGAGCCATACTTCAGTGTCAGATTCTACTCATGGTACTATGAGTTGGAGAGGAATAGGGAAGAGTATCTATAGGGAAAGATCTATGGAATGATGACTAAGGTGAGAATGGTTCCTGAATAGTGTCAGTAAATTAAAAATGTCAGAGCTGTAACATTACCAATATAACATGTATTGGACATCTTATGTACCTCATTCATCAGTAAACAGTGTATTTAAATAAATGAGGACTAATTATGATTTTTTTCCCCTTTCAAGATCTATCCAAGTGAAGTCATGAACTACACAGCTGAGAATATTTGCAAGTGGGCTCTAGAAAACCGAGAGACATTTATACGTTGGTTGAGACCACATGGAGGAAAAAGCCTTCTACTAAACAATGAACTGAAGAAGGGACCAGCACTTTTCTTATTTATACCCTTCAATCCCTTAGCAGAAAGTCATCCTCTTTTAGATGAAGTAAGTGAGATATATTATTATTTCTTTTTATTGTGGTGGAGCATGCAGGCCACAGTCACAGATCAGAGTCCCATTGTGTTGGAACTACACAAACATAGAAAAAGGTCTATATGAGGGGGGTTGCTTCTACTTTGTGCTCCATAAAGATCTAACTTTAAATTGATACAGATTGGGTGCCATTTATGTATTACTTGATGTCCCAGAATAGTGTACATTGCTTATACTGGGTCTGATTCTTCTTCGCCCTGCCCCCGCACTGCCCAAATTTTGTGGTTTGTGAATGCTTAATGGAAACAATTATAGATCCCAATTCTCATGAACAACAGGGAGAGAGGAATGGTTACTAGTGTATTTTTTTTTTCATATTGAATTAATTAAGTGAACCTAATGTTGCCATTGAGAAATTGAAAGGATTTATTATGGTGCCTTCCAATGGAAAAAATAGTAGTTAAGAACATTGAACCCTATAAATCCCGGGGTGGTCCTTGCTATTATATTTGAAAAACAATATCAGATTATAAAGAAAGATTGATGCAATCAATTTTAATTCATATTCATCTTACTTACACACTCTATTCTCTCCCTCTTTTTAAAGGGGCCATTTCTGGTCCTTGGAGTGTTTTTGGTTTTTTTCAATGGGCTGAAGGACAAGCCATTTTTATTTATGAAAGAATCTTCATTGTAATGCCACTTGTATTTAAAAAGTTAATTGTGACATTGATGTTTGCTGCTGTCTTTGTATTGTCCAAAGTCTTAAGGCATTGTTTCATCTGCTTGAACCCAGTTAACCTTGTTTACATGTACTAATTTGATTTTAAGTGGCACTTCTGTAGAATTATTGTAAATTACCAGTTTCAAAGTCAGTTTCAATAATATCTAGTCTCAAACTGGGCCTCTGACACTAGAAATAGCTTAGTTAATAATCCAGAGGTGTTTCCTTGAGTTGGCAGAGCATGCTTCCTACTCAAATTTCCTCTTTCCCTTCTCTTTGCTAAAGAAATTAAACCAACATCATTCTAAGATTCTTGCTTTACTAGAATCAGTGATCTATAGTGGTCTGAGCATGGGATTGGGAACTTGGAATGGCTCAGCATTAGTATTAATTCAGTTGGTTCAGTTTTTCTAATGTAAATAATTTTCAGTAATTAAAGTCTAGTGTATCCATTTTTTGTGGGGAGATGTAAAATTGAGATTATGGTTTCAGTTGCAATTCTCATAGTACTTCATTACATAAACAGACATTTATGAAGAGTGTTGAGTTTAAACCATTTTGACTGCAAAGCTGTCATAGCTAATGTATCAAGGTGAAACTGTACATCAAAACTTTATCAGCTGCGTTACCCATGCTTCCACAGGCAAATCCATCTTTGGGGGTCATGTCAGAGGTATATCTGAAACAAGGACTCACTTATTGTGGTCTTGTTGCCAATACAGCATTACTGTTATTGTCATGAACATATACAAAAGCCAGACATGACGAATTCCACTCCTTCAAGTCTTGCATAAATTTGCTTGCAAACTTCTCAGCAGCATGAATCTATTCCGGTTTATATATTTTTACAATAGCATATTCTGTTTGCACACACAGTGACTGGTAACCCTTGTAATTCCTTGCGTTTACCACAGACTGCAGGATTGCTATAAAGAGGCATCATAGCCAAGAATTTCAAGTCCTGTAGGAGGTAGTCAGCACATTTTCCAGTTCAGCTGGTACTGTTTGTTTTGTGGGGTGCTGGGCTGTGGGAGCATGATATTATGAAAAGTAATGGGCGAAACCCCCTGAAGTTTGGTTCCAGATCCAAACTTTCTCAAAGTTCAGGTGGACTTCAGCTCTGAGGTTCTTGTTTGGGCCAATTAGAGGTGAAGGAAGGTCCAAGCTGCAAAGTTCATGGTTTTCAGATCCAGAGCTCATTAGAGAGAGGGATCTGAGGTGAGAAGTTTTGGTCTGGATCCCAAATTGTACAGTTTGGGAAGGTTCAGACCCACATTTTTTATTCAGCTCTTTTTCTAGTTGTGGGCCTGTGGGATTTCATCAGGTCACAAAAGGCCTTATCTTCCAACTAATTAGCTTTTGTGGCATCTGTTACTAGTTTGTCTCTAATGATGTCAGTGATTTTCATATTTTCCTTATTGCTTATGGCAGATAGCAGTTACTTTGCGTACAAAATCATTTGCAGAGACTGAAGAAGAAGATTGGAAGGGAACTGGAGCGATTCCTATAGCAAACTATGCTCAGTGTAAAGCAGGCTTAATTCAGACGTTTTTCGGCACAGATAATACACTCTATAATATTAGCCATCATATATTTTGATAAAGTAAAATCAGTACCCCATGTGAATACCCAGTTTCTGATTTATCCTAGTTAAGAGAAATATTTATGTATATCAAAGCATTAAATCAGATACAGGGTCTCCTGGTTACTGTAGCATGACAGTGTGTTAAAGTGGGCATAAGAAGCTACAGTATATTATGCAACTTGTTTACCACAAGGAGAAATGGTTACTGCAGCCAGCAGCCTTTGTAAATTTAATTTGGTTCTGAAACCATTTGCCTGTAAGGCATTCAGACAGCGTGAAGCTGTCAATTCATTGTATGTTAGCAGTGCTCAACAAACTACAAATGTCTCTGATTAGAGCTGACTGAAATAAGATTTTGTAATGCAAATATGTTTTTTCAGTTTATAAAAAAAAATAAAAAAATTCAGGCATCCTCCAACATCTGTTCACATTCTTTAGAATAGGTTACAACATTAAGGAATGAGCCTTTATAGACTCTAATCTGACATTTTCAGGAACTATTAAGTATATAAAAAGAAAAGGCTATGCCAATGATTTCTTTAAAAAAAAAAAAACTATCACAGAAGTTGTCAGTGTGGACCACATCTGAGAGATGATCATGTGACCCAGCTTCTCTCATAGTCATAATCTCACAACATCCCCGTGACAAGTGCAAGGATTGCTTATATGGAAAAGTACTAGTAGGAAAATGTACATGTATTTTTACCTGTTTAACGCAATACTGTGGGGGGGAGGGGGAAATGTAATCACACTGTCTCTTTTTGCTGTTCGTTTCATTTCTCCATCCTATCTGTTCTGTTACAATAAACTCATTAGAAATTTAAGAATATTCCAATTTGCAGTTATTTTCAGTGTGCTGGATTATAGGAAAGACAAAAAGAGTAGGTGAAAAAGCCCCAGTAACTACTGTAAATGAGGCCCGGCTACTGTGCATATTCTTAATGGCTGTAAAATAAACTCCTACTAGCACTCAAGAATTTTCATAATAGGGAATTTTAGTATCATAATGAGTATCTCAAACTCTGAAGAAAAGTGTAAAAAAACAAATAAAAAAAAACCCCAAACCAAAAACAAACCTCCACTAATTCTGCGGAAATGGAAACCCTGACTTTAGTATAAACTTAGAATACTGTTTGTGAAGGAGAGGATCTTTCATGCCCATATGTTTTCAATTAAGTGGCAATATTGATATCTTTAGTGAAATGAGGACCCAGTTTAGTGACCAAATCCAGAAGTCCGTCATTCAAGCAAAACTTCTGTTGAAGTCAGCAGCAGATAATGTTACTACAGGTCTGTCTCATCTTACGCTGGGGTTACGTTGTGCAGTCAGCGCCTAAAGCGAAAATCGCGTATAGTCAAAATTACATTGAGTGTAATGGCGGGCGAAATCGCCTGCACGACAGAAACAGTATTTAAATTATTTTTCTCTTTTTTTTGTTTTTTGTTGGTTTTTGCCGACCGCGTAAAGCTGAAATCGCGCATGTTAAATGCGCCTAAGATGCGACAGACCTGTATTGAAATAAATGGGAGTTCTGCCCACAGAAGGACAGGAAGATTTATCCTTATATCAGTAGTTGATTTGACTGGATGACTCTTGTTGTTATGTTCACAATGAGATGTTAAGAATGTCTTGAGCATTATATATTTCGCTTTAATTTGTTTTTCATCTTCTTTAAGGAAAACAAAATTTGGGAAAATGGATACATTGGATAATGTGTCAAATAACAGGATTTAGCATTGCAGTATAACGTTACTAAAGCCTAACAAATATGATATAAAGAGGGTTTTGAGCTGACTGTATAAATGGAAGATCTTTTTAGTGTGGCTCATTGTCACTCATCACTGTTCTTAAGCACATACTATATTTGAGATTTTTTTTTTTAAATTTAAATTCATAATAAAGCAACAGTGCATCCTATGGCTTTTGGTAAGAAACTAAAATTGAAGGGTAAGAGTTGGCCCTGTATCTAAAATTCCAGGATTGTACATCTAAAACTAAATATATTTTATGTATTTCAAAAAAATTGGGACAAATATTGTCTGTGTTGATACATGAATGATATATAACTGATCACATTTCTGTGTAATTTGTTTTTTCTATAGATTACCAAAGTGGCCTTGGAATACAACAACTGTAATAAAAGCCAGGCAGCTGAACCTGTTCTTCAGCACTTGAGAGATGCAAATTCACCAGATTTTGAGTCCATTGTACCACATGCGCGTACACAAGTTGCAGACACATACTCCATAACAAAGTACCCATGCTGCAACACGGTGGTGCTCCCTCAGTGGCACTTGATCTCTAGGACTCACAATGTCTGTGAGCTTTGTGTCAACCAGACTGTTGGGGTCAAACCAAGTAAAGTCAATGTACCACAGTGTAACTTTTTAGAGATAGAAGCAGCTTTGGACTCTTTCTACCTCAAGGAACATACCTTTTTCCAATTTGTATCAAATACCATAGAATGCAGCAATTTCCTAAGTTTCTATAGTCCTTTTAGCTACTACACTGCATGTTGCAGGACAGTAAATAGGGGTCTGATAAATTTAATTAGTTCTGAAAAGACCATATTTCAGACCCCTAAAGTAGCATTTTCTTCCAATGGGAAGAAAGGTAAGGATGATACCCAACATTCTATTCCTCACATTGAGGATAGGAATTGTTTTACTCCTGACCTTTGCGTTAATGGCACTCACATTACTGGCCTGAGCTGCAGGACCAACAAGACCTTGAATCTCTATCTACTGGATTCAAATTTGTTTTGGATGTATGCAGAGAGACTCGGAGCATCAAGATCTACTCATGTGAAGGAATTTGCTGCCATTGTTGATCTGAAGGAAGAGGCACACTATATCTTGGATCAGAATCAAACACTTATAAAATCTACTCTAGGTACGATAGATATGCAGCAATCTTGTATTCAAAATGTAAAGTAAGCAAATACATTAAATGGAGTTGGCAAAGAATAATAACTTTGAAAAACATGTTATTGACAAAAGGAGGTCAATTTATAAAGTGAGCCTGTGGAAAGCATTCTGGATCGTCATCTGCTTAATAATTAATCAAACAGCAAAGGGTTGTTCTAGGGTATGATAAAAGAACGAATAATTTCACAATCCAGGAATAACTTACTCCGTTCAAGTGGAAATTTTGCCAACCTCAACCTCATAGTATTTGTCAGTGGGTTGACAATAGGAATGTCATCAAACTATAGGAATTTCCCTAAGTGGTCAATCCACGAAACCAGATTGCCAGCAGATTTAAAGAAGTGTACCATAGCTCAAATTAAATAACTGCTGATGCCTCAGAGAAAATGTTTAAGATGACTTTGATTGTAAGATGCGATTATTTGCGTGATTAATTGCACTGTTAAACAATAATAGAATACTATTTATTTAAATATTTTTGGATGTTTTCTACTTTTTCAAATATATTAATTTCAATTACAACACCGAATACAAAGTGTATAGTGCTCACTTTATATTTATTTTTTATTACAAATATTTGCACTGTAAAAAACAAAAGAAATAGTATATTTCAGTTCACCTAATATAAGTACTGTAGTGCAATCTCTTTATCATGAAAGTTGAACTTACAAATGTAGAATTATGTACAAAAAAAACTACATTCAAAAATAAAACAATGTAAAACTTTTCAATTGGTATTCTATTGTTTAACATGCGATTAATCATGATTAACTTTTTTAATCGCAGTTAATTTTTTTTAGTTAATCGTGTGAGTTAACTGCGATTAATCGACAGCCCTAATATAAACCCATCATGGTGACATTTAACTTTAAAAGGGGAATTACCCAAAAATGAGAGTGCTTGTTAGTGTGAAATTAAAAGGAGCTGTCACAAGGTTAAATGCCTGCAAGGAGCATAGGGGCTATTTAAAATCACCATAATAGAGGATCAGACTAAATGTATACCCCGAATCAGAAAAGACAATAAGAGGACCAAAAAAATGCCACCATGGCTAAACAGAAGAGTAAATGGAAGCCGTTTAGAGGCAAAAGAGCATCTTTTAAAATGTGAAAGTCAAAACCTAGTGAAGATAATAGGAAGGAAACAAACTCTGGCAGGTTAAGTGTAAAAGTATAATAAGGTAGGCCAACAAAGAATTTGAGAATCAGCTTGCTAAAAGATGCAAAATCTAACAGTAAGAATTTTGTTAAGTATGTCAGAAGCAGGAAGCCTGACAAACAGGAAGTGGGCCACTAGAAGACCAAAGTGTTAAAGGAGCACCCAGGGAAAACAAGGCCACTGAGAGAAGCTAAACAAATTCTTTACATTGGTCTTCACTGTAGAGGATGTGGGGGAGATATCCACTGCAGAACTATTCCTTTTGTCTACAAACCTGAAATACTATCATACAAGAGGTTTTAGAACAAATTGATAAATTAAGCCATAATAAGTCCCCAGGACCAGATGGTATTCACTCGAGTTCTGAAGGAACTTGGATATGAAATTGCAGAACTCCTAACTGTAGTATGTAACCTGTCACTGAAACAAGCCTCTGTACTGGATGACTAGAAGGTGACTGTAATGTAGCTTTTAAAAAGGCTCCAGAGACGATCTTGCAATTAGGAGCCAGTGAGCCTAAATTCAGTCCTGGGCAAATTGGTGGAAACTATAGTAAAGAACTGAATGATCAGACACATAGATAAACATGATTTGTTGGGGAAGAATCAACACCGCTTTTGTACAGGGAAGTCATGCCTTACCAATCTATTAGAATTATTTGAGGGTGTCAACAAGCATGTGGATAAGGGTGATTCAGTCAATATGCAGTACTTAGATTTTCAGAGAGTCTTTGACAGGGTTCCTCACCAAAAGTTCTTAAGGAAATTAGTCATGGGATAACAGGGAAGTTCCTCTCATGAATCGGTAACTGGTTAAAAGATAGGAAGCAAAGGGTAGGAATAAATGGTCAGTTTTCACAATGGAAAGAGGTAAGTAGTGTGGTCTCCCAAAGATCTGTGCTGGAACTTGTGCTGTTCAACATATTCATTAATTATCTGGAAAAGGGAGGGAACAGTGAAGTAGCAAAGTTTGCAGATGATACAAAAGTATTTAAGATTGTGAAGTGCATAGCTGACTGTGAAGAGTTCCAGAGGGATCTCACAAAATTGGGTGACTGGGGAACAAACTGGCAGATGAAATTGATGAATGAAATGAAACATTGATAAGTGCAAAGCAATGCACATTGGAAAAAATAATCCCAACTACACGTATATAATGATTGGTTCTATATTAGCTGTTACCGTTGAAGAAAGAGATCTCAGAGTTGTCATGGATAGATTTCTGAAAACTTCAGCTCAGTGTGCAGCAGCAGTCAAAAAGGCTAACAGATGTTAGTAGCTTTTAGGACAGGTATAAGAAAATAAGACAGAAAGTATAATGCCACTGTATAAATCCATGGTGCACATACTGTGTCCAGTTCTGGTTGTCCATCTCCGAAAGGATATAGTGGAACTGGAAAAGGTTCAGAGAAGGGCAACAGAGATGATTAGGAGTATGGAATGGCTTCCATCCAAGGAGAGTCTAAAAAGATAAGGGATGTTCAGCTTAGAAAAGAGACAATTAAGGGGAGATATGATTGAGGTTTATAAAACCATGAATGGTGTGGGGAAAAATGAATAGAGAAGTGTTATTTACTCTTTCCCACAATACAAAAACCAGGGTTCACCCAATGAAATGAATCGGCAACAGGTTTAATACAAACAAGAGGAAGTACTTTTTCACACAACCCACAGTTAGCCATGGGACTCATTGCTGTAGAATCTTGTGATGGCCAAAAGAAAAATTGGGTTAAAAAAAGAACTAGAGAAATTCATGGAAGATAGGTCCATCAACAGCTATTAGCCAACCTGGTTACAGATGCAACCCCATGCTCACGGTGACCCTAAACTTCTGACTGCCAGAAACTGGCAGGGAAAGACCCGGGAGGAACTCTCCAAAGTTGCCCTGTTGTGTACACTCCCCCTGCAACCCTGCTATTGGCCACTGTTAGAGACAGGATACTGGGCTAGATAGACCATTGGTCTGATCCAGTATGGCAGTTCTTGTGTGCACATACTTTTGTCAGAATGAATTTATCAAGACAGAGATATGAAGTGTATTTAGTCAAATTATGTTACCTTTGTTTTTCTAACTGTATTTGAAACCATTTCTAAATTAACTTAGTAATTTGTTTTTTTTTCTGCCATTAGATACTTTTTTCCAGACTTGTACACGCTTATTTCCAAAACTGCATGTGTGCAGTCATTTGCTCAGAAGAGCACGTGAATTACATTCCTAACCTGCATGTCCAGTTATTTGAATGGCACACACAAAATATATAACTAGCCTTTTACACATGAAAATACCCACTTTGCATACCAGTCTAGTTAATTTCCTGCAAAAATTAAGTGCACCTTTTGGGCATGAAATTGCAAGCATACAGTTTTGAAAATCATGCCTTTAATTTAGGCAATGTTGAAAGGGAAGAGGCAAATGCATGTAAAAATCAGCCTTGTAATGTAGGCAGTGGTGAATGGGAAGAGAGGCAAATAAGTTGCTCAGATACGTATTTACATTGTTCTTGCATCATTTCTTGCCCTGGGCCAGTTGCATAGTCACATTTTGCAGCAGAAACTGAAAAATAACGTAAGCAAATACCTCCGTGACTAAGATATTTAAAAAAAACAAAAACAAAACCCAACTCCCATATTCCTCTCATACTATTTAAGTAGATAGCTATTTTTAAACACAGATATTCTTGCAGTTAGAAGCTAATTACAGTAATAGATCTAACTGTTGGCCCAATGAGAAACTTTACAGATTGTTTCTAAAAAAAAATCATGAGCACTTAATACAGTTAAAAAGACAGACCACATCTTTTTTGTTTCTTAAGTACACCACAGCTAAAAACATCCCATAGTCTTTCAAAATCTAGTTGCTCTAAAAAACATGGAGCTTTGGTTTGGTCTTGATTTTCATGAATGTTGAGTTAAAATTTTAAAAATAAGGTTGAATTTACTATTATATGCAAATTCACCTGTTCAGGTACCTATAATTTGCTTTTCCTGTTCACTTTGGTCATTAATTTAATCCTGATTTTGTTTAGTTTTCATGCTAGTGTTCTCAATATAGAAAATTTCTAAATGACTAAATTATTATTTGAGTATCATCTGGCATTGTATAATGTGAGTCTCAGTTCTTGAATGTACTTGGCATCATAAAGTACATAGCAGAATTATGACCTGGATCTAAATTGAACAGGAAATACAGTTTTGACATTGTAACACGTAATAGAAAATGATGAAGTATCAAGGCAGTGCAGATGAGTGGTGTTTTATTTTAATATCTGTCTTTGGTGGGTTATTGTTCAAAGTTGTCTGAGAAGAAGTGAGTTTTATGGAAAGAGAGTTGTATGAGGGGGAATGTGGTCATTTGACACACAAAAGAGAAGAGACTGTTTCAAGCACATAGGCATGAAAGATGACTGGGGGGGAGTATATAAAAGAAGCAATTAGAAGAGGGACTTGGGCAGAGCAAAGCAGAGTGGGAGGGTAAGTAGGAAGAAATAAGAGCATAGATATAAGTAGGAGTGGAATCGTGCAGAGTCTTGACGAGGAGCACTGGAAACTTGAACTCGGTGCAGAATGTGAAGGAAAGCCAGTGAAAGGATTCTAATTGGGACTGACCATGTGGTCTGATCACAGAAGAGGAAATTGGTATTGCAGCATTTTGGATAGACTAGAGCAGCGGTTCTCAACCGGGGTCTGTGGCCCCCTGGAGGTCCATGAGCCCTTTCAGGGAGTCCATGGGGCCCCACGGCTGAAACCCAGGGCCCCGAGCCCTGGCAACTCCCTGCGGGGCTGAAGCTGGCGCCCTCCTCCCCCTCCCCCCGAAGCCAGGTGCGGACCTGAAGCCGGTGGTTTCCCCCCAGCCCCCACTGGGAGTGGCGCAGGGCTGAAGCCAGGAGCCCCAGTGCCCCCCCTCTCCCTGCCTGAAGCTGGGAGCCGTGCAGGACTGAAGCCCTGAGTCCATGGGCAGAGTTGGGGGGGCACAAGGGTGTTGCCCCCCCAAACTGCAGTGCCTTACCCAGAGTGAGGCAGTCCGGGGGCAGCTGCATGCCCTACCTTCTCCTCTCCCCCAGCCCACCTCAGGCCTAGCTCTCTGGCCAGATTGGTGGGAAGCCAGAGCTAGGCAGTGCAGGGCAGCTGCTCCTCTGGTTGGTGGCACCATGGAGCGGGCAGCTGTGGCTTTCCCTCGTCTGCTGCTGGTGCCCAGGGTTGCGGCTGCTCCTCAGCTCCCAACCCCCTTTGACTGCTCACACAGCTGGTAAAAGCTGTCTGGGTGGGAGGACCCGACTCGGGGGCCTGCAGAGCCCTCAGGGAGCAGCCACCGTAGGGGAGCCCTCCTGGCACACAGTCCCTAGCTATCCTCCTTCCTGCACCCTGAGCTACCCCCCACAACCCGCACACAGCCCCTAGCTATCCTTCTCCCTGCAACCTGAGCTACTCCCCTGCCCACACACAGCCCCTAGCTATCCCCTCCCTGCTCCCTGAGCTACACCCCCTGCCTGCACCCTAAGCTACCCTCTGCCCACATACAGCCCTTAGTTACCCCCTACCTGCACCCTGAGGTACTCCCCTGCCCACACACAGCCCCTAGCTAACCCCTGCCTGCACCCTGAGCTACACCCCCTGCCTGCACCCTAAGCTACCCTCTGCCCACATACAGCCCCTAGCTATCCCCTCCCTGCACCCTGAGCTACTCCCCTGCCTGCACACAGCCCCTAGATGCCCCTGCCTGCACCCTGAGCGGTTTTCAAACATTTTGAGCTGAGTCCCACCCTTGAGTTACATTTTTTGGTTGTGGCTCCCCACAACCCAGACAGGCGGGTGGTCTGCTGAGGTGAGTTGGGGTGGAGGTGGCGCTTTTTCCCTGGAACCTGCTGTGCGGAGCTGGCCCGAGCCCTGCCAGCCCTTGCTCTCCCCCTCCCCCAAATAGAAGTAAAACGATGCCTATGCGCAAGAGTCCCCCCTCCCTGACCTGGAGCCCTGAGTCCTGCTGGGCTCTGGAGTTTTTATAGTATGTTGAGGGGGGCCTCAACAAGAAAAAGGTTGAGAACCCCTCAACTAGAGTAAGAGCAAGGTAAAAAGCAATGACACCAGTGAAGAGAAGGTTGTAGTAGTCAAGGCAAAAGATAACCCAAGGCAGTTTTCTGCATTCTGTTGCCATATGAATGATCATTAATCAGAAACTGAGGTAAAACTACAGAAATTTTATATTTAGGGCTTGTAAACTAGACTTGCATTTTTCTTTTATGCCATAAGTCAGTTTGTCTTCTGAAACCCAAAGTAAAAACAGGCAGCCTAGATATTACAGATATAATGAAGCTGGAATAACCTTCTCAATGTCCTTCTTTCATTTTAGAGAACTTCATTCAAAACTTCAGCATTCCCTACAGTCCCTTGAAAAGGCATCTTGTTGGTGACTCTTCAGTTCATTTTCCTGCACAGCACATAATCACTGAAGTGACTACTACCACTTTTCGTGATGTGGTGGTTTTGAGTGAAAAGGTACAGCTCATAACTGCAATTACATCGAGGGATTAATCACATTTTGAAGAACAGGATTGCAGAGTTCATTCTTCTGAATTTTCATTGTTTAAAACTAAAGCGTCTCCTCCTCTCCCATCCATGCAGTTACACTAATTGTGTACATAATTTTAAACAAGGGCACTCCATGAAAGTTGTACTTCATAGTCATTTAAATTTAGGAGACCACTCTGATGGCACAAAGCAGCCAGAAAATCAGCCAAACCAGCTCCCTGAAGACACCCACCCTCTGCCTTCCTGTGCTGTGTGTATTTGCCATAGCTGTGGTTTAGCCTTTTGTATCCTTATTTGCTAAATGTGGTTGAATTACATATATAATTGTGGGGATGGAGAAGTCCTGCTTTGCCCTTGTTTTCATGGTGGCAATTCTTAACAAATTAAGTAGAGTTTGAGACCCAAGGTCAAGAACAGGTCCTAAGCCTACTCAGTCTTGAATGGAATTGGAGATATGTATGATGAACATTGCTTTTATGAACCAGTTAAGTCTGTAGAGATTGTGCTGGTTGCAGAGGGAGCCACTTGCTGTCTTACTGGAACTAAGGTACAAAATAGTGAATAAAAGTGATTGGGAAGTAACTATAACAGAGAAAATTGAAGGTTGTAAAACAAAGAAACAAAAATCCCAACAAAAAGTAGTACTTTAAAAGCATATATCACAAAAATCCATAGTAAAAAGCTTTTTGATTTCATGATGTGAAATTTTTTGATATACAGTGTAATTTTGGAGGGTGCCTAAAGTACTTTATATAATTTGATTCTTTAAACGTGTGACTGAATTTGGACTAATATTCTTTGGCTACTAGGATAGCAGAGAATGAATGCATGTGCAATATTCAATTTCCAGTGTCCCCAGTGCCTAGTGTGCTAGCTGCAGGAAAATTGCTTAGTTCTCTAGAGTTCCCCAGAGATTTTCTATTTAAAGTGTACAGTGACCATTATTTAAATGGGAATGAAAGGCTGGTCTTGGAATCTGAGTATCTGTGAATTTGAGAAAACCTGTCCATCCCTTCCTTCATGGGCCCTGGGGTTAACAGGACTGCCTGCATTTCCCTCAACATGTTCATAATACTTGCAGCTCTGAATTAAAATAATGACTATAATCAAATCTCATGCTTCAGGGCTTCAGCCAGTTGCCTGCAGCAGTCAAGAAGGATTTCCCCTCCCCCCCCCCCGCATGATGTATTCATTGGCAGGGAGGGAGATTTTCTTCATCTGAAGCAGCAGAGATTCCCCACAGTAGGGGACAAGACAGTGGATGGGGGGTGGACCAGTATATGCCTGGCTGGTGTATCTTGCTCACATGCTCAGGGTCATACTAATTGCCAGATTTGGGATTCAGAAGGAAATTTCCCATAGGTCACATTAGCTGGAACCTTGGGAGTTTTCACCTTCCTCTCCAGCATGGTGCTGGTTCATCTGCTGGAGTCATCTGGGCATAATCCGTTCCCTTCCATTGCTCAGGCCTTGGACACTGGGGGCACCTTGACTCTCTTGTTCTCTGCCTGTGGTGCACGGCTTAGTTTCCAGAAGATTGAAGAACTTTAGTGTAACTAAAGTCTTTGAGAGTCCTGTGGCACCTTTAAGACTAACAGATGTATTGGAGCATACGCTTTCGTGGGTGAATACCCACTTCGTCAGATGCATGTAATGGAAATTTCCAGAGGCAGGTATAAATATGCAGGCAAGAATCAGTCTGGAGATAACGAGGTTAGTTCAGTCAGGGAGGGTGAGGTCCTCTGCTAGCAGTTGAGGTGTGAACACCAAGGGAGGAGAAACTGCTTTTGTAGTTGGCTAGCCATTCACAGTCTTTGTTTAATTCTGATCTGATGGTGTCAAATTTGCAAATGAACTGAAGCTCAGCAGTTTCTCTTTGGAGTCTGGTCCTGAAGTTCTTTTGCTGTAAGATGGCTACCTATACATCTGCTATTGTGTGGCCAGGGAGGTTGAAGTGTTCTCCTACAGGTTTTTGTATATTGCCATTCCTGATATCTGACTTGTCCATTTATCCTTTTACGTAGTGACTGTCCAGTTTGGCCAATGTACATAGCAGAGGGGCATTGCTGGCACATGATGGCATATATAACATTGGTGGACGTGCAGGTGAATGAACCGGTGATGATGTAGCTGATCTGGTTGGGTCCTGTGATGGTGTTGCTGGTGTAGATATGTGGGCAGAGTTGGCATCAAGGTTTATTGCATGGATTCAACAGCTTCCATCCCACCATCAACCTCAGCCTGGACCAATCTACACGGGAGGTCCACTTCCTAGACACCACAGTACAAATAAGTGATGGTCACGTTAACACCACCCTATACCGAAACCCCACCAACCGCTATGCCTACCTTCATGCCTCCAGCTTCCACCCCGGACACACCACACGATCCATCGTCTACAGCTAAGTGCTGAGGTACAACTGCATCTGCTCCAACCCCTAAGACAGAGACCAACACCTACAAGATCTTCACCAAGCATTCTCAAAACTACGATATCCGCACAAGGAAATAAGGAAACAAATCAACAGAGCCAGATGTGTACCCAGAAGCCTCCTGCTACAAGACAAGCCCAAATAAGAAACCAACGGAACTCCACTGGCCATCACCTACAGTCCTCAGCTTAAACCTCTCCAGTGCATCATCAGTGATCTACAACCCATCCTGGACAATGATCCCTCGCTTTCACAGACCTTGGGAGGCAGGCCAGTCCTCGCCCACAGACAACCTGCCAACCTTAAGCATATTCTCACCAGCAACCACACACCGCACCATAACAACTCTAACTCAGGAACCAATCCATGCAACAAACCTCGATGCCAACTCTGCCCACATATCTACACCAGCAACACCATCACAGGACCTAACCAGATCAGCTACAACATCACCGGTTCATTGACCTGCACGTCCACCAATGTTATATATGCCATCATGTGCCAGCAATGCCCCTCTGCTATGTACATTGGCCAAACTGGACAGTCACTACGTAAAAGGATAAATGGACACAAGTCAGATATCAGGAATGGCAATATACAAAAACCTGTAGGAGAACACTTCAACCTCCCTGGACACACAATAGCAGATGTAAAGGTAGCCATCTTACAGCAAAAGAACTTCAGGACCAGACTCCAAAGAGAAACTGCTGAGCTTCAGTTCATTTGCAAATTTGACACCATCAGATCAGGATTAAACAAAGACTGTGAATGGCTAGCCAACTACAAAAGCAGTTTCTCCTCCCTTGGTGTTCACACCTCAACTGCTAGCAGAGGACCTCACCCTCCCTGATTGAACTAACCTCGTTATCTCCAGACTGATTCTTGCCTGCATATTTATACCTGCCTCTGGAAATTTCCATTACATGCATCTGACGAAGTGGGTATTCACCCACGAAAGCGTATGCTCCAATACATCTGTTAGTCTTAAAGGTGCCACAGGACTCTGTTGCTTTTTACAGATCCAGACTAACATGGCTGCCCCTCTGATACTTAAAGTCTTTGAGTTCAGCACAGGAGTATCGGAGTGAAATTTAATAGAATAGAATAATAGAAATTTAATCTAATGGTCCCTTCTGGCCTTAAATTGTTTGAAACTATGAAAGAACAATCATGAGAAATATAAGATACTTTGATACTCTATTTGCATTTAGTGGAAACCAAGTAATCCTGTTTGGTCATTTTTCTGGTTTTGAACATTAAAGGAAGGATGGTTTATGGATGACTGCTAGATGACATGAAGTGAGCACAGAGCCACATATGTTTTGTTGGTGCATCAGTATAACAGTATAGAGTGGCTATGTTGTCAGTGCCATCCAAGAGTCAGATTGCTCGTTCCATTTTAGTCATTGGGCCCAATTCACCTCAGTGCTATGGATGATCTTGGTGCAGAGAATGATGAGGGATTAAAGATGGTTTTATGCCACCTTTGTATCTCCCTGATGGTGGGGCCATCATGGGCTGGTTGAGCTTCCAACAGAGGTCGGAGCCCAGAAGGCTTGCACCTGGCTGCCAGTGGCAGCCCAGGCATCAGAATGTTATGGCCATATCTCCTTTTCCCAGGCTATGCTATCAACATGCCCCCTGCATCAGGGATTCCTGCTGGGTGTGGCACCGAGCCATTATATCAACCTTGCACTTGCTGAGGATACCCCTCATGTTGAGAAAATTTCCCCATGGGCCCTACAACAGTTTTCTTCTTTCTTTTTGCTTCAGGAGCTGCAGGGCACCAATGAGTTGGGCCCATTGCTTGGTTGACAGGGGGTGTAGAAAGATGAGGTTACATTTTCTTTTGTTTTTAAATAGCTCAAATGTTTTGTTTAACCCAGTGATGACTATTTCTGCTGTATGTAAACAAACCCCAGTTGCTAACTGAATTTCTCTTCCCCCTTCCCCCCAGGATGTCTTGCTGCTCTATTATGCACAATGGTGTGGATTCTGTGCTTCTCTTAATCACATCTTTATCCAACTAGCACGACTTCTGCCTCCAAACAACTTCACTGTGGCGAGGTAAAAGAATGTATCCTCATTTTCCACAGTATTTTTAACTATACTATTGTGACTACTTAGACTTCCAGATATGCATATATGGATATTTTGTAGCTTGTAAAGTTGATATAGTGCCATTAATTTCCACTGATTTATGTTTAATTTTAAATTAAGATTGCATGTCTGTCAAATTAAATACAAGTCCCATGAATTTGTTATAAGCAGCGTATTATAACATTACATAATAAGTTTAGAATATTACTGTTAGATTCCAATTTAGTCTGTTTACTCAAAATTGAGTTGAGTGAGCTCATCAGCTCAGAGGAAAAATATATGTAAAGAGAAGAAAGAAAAAATGTATACTGTACTTCGGGTAGACGCTTTCTCTCTCCTTTGTATGTACATTTTGTTTTCACGTAAGTAGTGACTATTATGCTAAAAGGTTTAGCACATGGTGGTGGTTGGATTGCTGTCCTGCTAGGTTTTTTTGCACTTTTAAATAAAATGATTTTTTTATCTGGTACACAGTTCGTGATAGACTGAAATCCTCAGAACTGATAGACTGCAAAACACAGAACCTGGTAAATCATGGGCGGCAAGAGTGCAAACTTTTTCACACCACTCCTCCAAAAGCTGTAGCAAAACCATGTGCAATATTATATTGTATTATTTGAGAAATAATATGGGATTATGAATCCAAGGCTATATTGTGCAAGGAGCAAGACTTTTGAGTGTTTAACAGTGCCACCTTGGCATTCCCTTACAGCCATGTCTTTTACATCAGCACTTGCAAACTCTTCTTGAGTTGCATCTTTTGCCATTTCACTTTGGCTGAAATTCACTTTGACCAAGGGCCAGCCTGAGGCCTATTTATCACATAAACCCAATTTTTAAGACTTTAAGTGGGAAATAATCATTTATGCTGGGACAAATTACACTCTCAATGAGTAATCTATATCATTGGCTTGCAAACTTATTTGATTGGGGCCCCCTTCTTTGTGTCTGTAGTTGTTTACACACATGTCCCCTCCCATGAGTACATATACTGCCACCCAGCTTGGAAGGCAGAGTAGAGAGCAACGGCTGCTGGCTGGGCACCCAGCTCTGAAGGCAGCACCACGCCAGCAGCAGCACAGAAGTTAGAGTGGCAATGTGAAAAATGATATTTGAGCTCCAGCTGCACCCTTTATTCCTGCTTTCCAGGTGTGCATGGCCCTTCTGTGTGAGCCCCAGCCACTTGGGACTGACAGCCAGACCTCTTTAAAAAAAAAAAAAAAAAGACACGCAGCTCGTGCCTCCCTTGACACATTCCTTTGCCTCCCTTGGAAGGCCTGCCCCATAGATTGAGAACCACTGATCTATACAATACTTCATCCAAGTTTTGCCATTCCCTCTTACTGATAATATTTAACCTGTTGCACCATACATAGCTTAGGCTAATAATGGAGCAAGAGCGTCTTCAATGGTCTGACAACCAGCTAGCTATATAGTTTTTTTTTTATTAACTATAAGATTAATACAGTATTAGAAAAAAATCCTTTCATTTAATTTTTTAAATGGCACATTTATCTCCTTTATCTTATTTTAATGAGCTGTTAAAACAGTCCTAAAACCTGTTTTTCTAAGTAAATTCAAAATTTCATTCTCAGTCTTGGCACCAGCTTCCCTTGAGCTTTGATTGCTGAATTTCAGTTTTATTGCAGGGCCTATTCTGTTTCTGTTCCCATCTTCTCTCTCATTCCCAGAGGTAGTGGAGTTGTTACTTGTGCTACTCTCCATATTCTTTTCCTTTCCTACACAGGAGTCAGATGGTTCTGATTAACTGTAATAGAATCCACCTCCTGGTTTAAAAGGAGGTACAACATAATACAAACATAATATACCACTGTTATTAAAGTGCAAGCACACAAAAACAAATGGGGGGGGGGTTAGAAAGGGAAAGAAAGGGATTGGACAAATTTCATTGGGGAGCAAGTTCCATATTGTAGGGCCCACTGCCACAAAAACAGTCTCATGCCTCCTGCTATTTAAGCTTCCCATCAGGCAGTAAAAGGGCTAGTCTACATGCATTTTTTGTACTACTTCAACAATATCAGTTTCTAAACCATTATAGTTAAAATGGTACAAAAACTCTGCATGGACAAGCCCCAAGGCTCAACGAGTAAGCCTTCAGTGTAGCCAGGGCCAACACAGTTAAGACTTAAAAAAACAGCACTGCTAATTTAAAGTCAACCTGCTGTAATAATAAACAGCTATAGATTATTGACAATCTGTACCCATCTGTAAGATGGTGCTCTCCTATTATAATGGATGAAACTCAAAAGTCTCAATATTGTCCAGAGCACACTAAACTTGTGGTGTCCTGGAATAAGTGATAAATAGTTGTGTATAAGCATACAGCTGAATGGATGCTTGCTGTGATGAGCCATATGAGGTGTTTCCTATTCTGAGGTCTGAAAATCTCTCTCTCATATTGTTGTTTATAATGGGAAATCTGGTTTTCTGGGAATCAAGATAAAGGTTTTTTTTAATTAATTGCTGTGTTATTAATTTACTTTATGAACAGTGAGGATATACCAAATGTCTTTCCATATTTTTCCCAAGACAAAATGTAGCTGACACCATACATCCTACACAGTTGCAAAACAGAAAATTTCTAATGATGGCTTTCTTTCCACTTACCATTGTATAAATCAGGGGTTCTCAAACTTATTTGATTGGGCCCCCCTTCTTTGTTTCTGTAGTCTTTACACACCAGCCCCCCCAAAAGTACATATACTGCCACCCAGCTCTGAAGGCAGAGTGGAGAGCAGTGGCTGCTGGCTGGACACCCAGCTCTGAAGGCAGAGTGGAGAGCAGTGGCTGCTGGCTGGACACCCAGCTCTGAAGGCAGCGCAGCAGCAGCACAGAAGTAAGGGTGGCCATGTGAAAAATGATATTTGTCAATATCACTTTTCACAGCAGACTTATCACTCCATTGCCACACTTACTTCTGCGCTACTGCTGCCACCCTGGGCTAACAGCCAGAACCCCACCGCCTTCAGGTGAGGGATTGGGGTCGAGGGTGTGGGGGAAGAATCCGAGCCTGGGTGGTGGGGCTCCAGCTGTCTCCTTTATCCCCACCTCCCGGGTGTGCACAGCCCTTCTGCAGGGCTGACAGTCAGAGCTCTTCTNTTCCCCCCCCCCCCCCCCCCCCCAAAGCACACCGCTCGCGCCTCCTTTGATACATTCCCACGCCTCACTTGGGAGGCCTGCCCCATAATTTGAGAACCGCTGGTATAAATGATTGAAACTGCAGCCAATGGTTGTCAGATCAGCATGTCTCAAAACAAGAGTTCTTCCCAGTACACATAGTAAGTGGCAATGATTAGTCCAGGTTTAATTCATTACTGAATAAGAAAATTGCGAATATTTATACTAATTTCATTTTCTGGCAGGAAAATATCAGCTAGAGATCTATTTTATGACAATTAGCTAACCTGGGATTAGTTGTCTTGAGTATTATGTGTAACTCTTCTAATTTGTCTTCACCATGTTTCTTGTGTCAGAATACATTTAGGCATGTTTTCTCTTGTGACCTCTAATCCCCCTCCAAAATAAAAAACAAAACAAAACGGATATTTCAGAAGCAAAAGTAATAGATGGAATGTTCAGCTGCATCTTTATCAGTTTATTTTTTCTTTTTGTTTTGTTTTTAACAGAATTGATGTCACTCGAAATGACCTTCCATGGGAATTTATGACGGATCGTCTCCCAACCATTTTGTTTTTTCCTTTTAACAGGTAATGTCATTTCTTTCTCTTAAAGTTTTTTTTTTCCATTTCTTGGAGTTTGAAAAATGAATCTGGTTACATGCCTAAGAGGAGAGGAAAGCCAAACAGCAATTCATTACCATGTATTCACCATTATTACCAATGCACTTTCTAAAATAGACATGTGGACAAATGATGATTTTCTGAAAGTGAATTAAATTATAGCCCAAGTGTTATTATTTATAGTTTGTCAGTATTTATTTGTAAACAGCAATATGTATTACTAACCTTATTTCCTCATCTAATTTTCCCTCTCATTTGGTTGTGCAGCAGTTCTTTTGGCATTGTCAGAATTGACTAGTGAGTGAGAACTGGAGGGAAAAGAGTGACAGAAAAAGAGGCATGTTAAAAAAGAGACTGTGAGAGATGTCAAAGGATCACACAATGGGTTCTTGAAGTAAGAGGCAAGACTTCTTGCTAGTTTTCTGTCAGAAAAAGTTAAAATAGGCCTGGGCTGAGGCAAAGGGTCAAGCTCTTTCCTAGTTAAACTAATCCATACGTCTTATCTCTTAATAAGATAACTTTGTTTGTTTATTTTTTTTAAATTAAAAACAGGCAAGAATTTAAAAGCTAAATGAAAATAGAAAGTTGTCTTGAATTTATATTAAAAAAAGCTAATAGGCAAGAGTTAAAAATAAAAGCAATAAAAGTCAAGGAGTTGGAAGCTAAAGGGAAACTCATTGTATCCTCTGTTCATAATGGTTTCCTCTGGCCTTAAAAAATCTGTGAATCCTTTACCCTACTTCTTGGTGTCAATGATTATATTGTAAGTTGTTTGGGGATGTTTCTTATATGTTTGTAAAGTGCATAGAACCTTCCTAAATAATAATAGTTTAATATCTGGTGGAATTGAAGGCTTCTCATTTCACCCAGACAGAGCCTTCTGAACCTTCATTGGTTAAAGTAAAGTTGTTTTGTGTTTCGCCAAGCCCTCCATTCTGAATTAGTATTTTTACTCAGTTAAACTTTTTCTTGATTGCATGTAATAGTGGCTGTCACACAGCACTTCACTTCCTAGCTGAGGGGACATCTATTGCTACACAGTTTGACACTCTTCCATCTTTTATGGAGGCAGAAAGCCCTCTACAGTTCTACAGTATTTCTGGCCCCTATAAACTCACTAGAGAAGATGCCAATATTATATATAATCTAAGGTCCGATTCTACAAATATTTACACATGGAAATAATTTTACAAATGGGAATAGTCCATTGATGTCTATAAGAATAAAGGCTCGTGTGATTAAAATTACATGTGATTAAGTATTTATAGGATAAGGGACTAAATTTTCCTCTGTGAAGCATTATCTGCTGAGGTGTGGGCAGTTTTATGATATTCTCTCACTGTATACAAGGAATTTTCACACCAGAGCAAGCTTCAACAGAGAATATGTACACAATTTACTTAATTAGCCAGGTTCTCTCTTCTTGTGTGTGAATTGGATCTCATTTTCTCCTTGTTTCTTGCTCCATTAGTGAAGTTATTAATCCTGTTTTGTGACATCATTGTGTTGCCATAAAAGTATGTGAAGTCATAAATGCAACATTATGATTTCACTCCAGGATCAAGCAGAAAGAGAATCTGGTCTGAGGGGGAGAAAATGGGTAGCTGAAAAAGCACATATCTGAAATATAAGAGGGGAGGTAGGTACACTTATTATCAAAAGTCTCCTTCAGCAAGGAACCATTGTTAAAACTGTTTTGAAATTGTACTGGTCTTTAATATGAGATTGTCATGTCTGCATATGATGAGTCAAATGAGAAACAATCTTTTGCAAACACTAACCATATTCTTGTATTGTTTTTCTGCAGTGTTTGTTAAAGCTAAGTGATATATTCATAGGTTGAATAAAAAACACTGTGCTACAAGTCAAGGGAAAACCACATATGTAAACCAAGTTACATCATGTAATAATTTCCGGAGTAAACTATCAGTGGTTGGTGAAAGATTTTCCTCCTGCAAACTGCATTTAATATTTCACAAAACACTTTGATACAAGTGCAATATTTTTTCAAAGTTTTAAATAATGTTTTGGGGAAATATCAGTTACTTCATCTGTCACCAGGATCTTTAATGTTACTGGTTCTGTTTCTGTTTTACCGTAACAATGAACAATCACACTGCACTGCTCTAACTTACATCGCAGAAATTGTTAGTATTGCAAAGCACCTTTTTTTCAGTCTGACTCATTAGCAAATCATTGACCTTTCATAAGGGAAGAGCTAACTTCTGCATTAAATGTAACACATTATCTTCGCTGCATGAAGAGTGGTACTTCTTGATTTAAAAATAAATCTTTAGTAGATTAATACCTCCATAGCAGAATGTAAAATTTCCAAAGCAAAATGGCAGGAAGACTAGGAAATGTAAATATTGATAAGGGGAAGTGCTTCTAAAAAAGACTAAAAATATTAGTCTATGGTGATTTATCCAGATAGACAAGAAAACAAATTGTAGAACCACCAAGAAATGAACAAGGAAAACAACTTTTCAGGAAGTATTAGCATAATATAATATGATATACAGAATAATCTTGGGTTCTATGAAAAAAGAGTGCAACACTTCCGTATGGTTTTTGAGGAAACAAGATGAAGAAAATGTGCTTGGTCATTTTTTCCAAGGTTTTCTTCTTATCTTAACTCTTCTGGGTTTGGAGGGGTTTATGGTTTGGGTTATCATCACAAATAGTAAACCTTCTTTCACTTTTAGGAAACTATTCTCTTTCATCTTCAGAAATAAAATTGGCAATCTAATTTTATTGAATTTAGAAGCTCAGAAAAATATATATGTAAATTTCAGAGTACACTGTAGATTAGTGGGTTGTTTTTTTTAAAACAATGTGTGTATAGGCAGAGATCCTAAAGTTACCTTTAATTACAATCAAAATTAAAATCTAATTTAAAGTTCTGCTTAGAAGGGGGGAGGGGGGTCTTTCACTGTAGCAATCAACCAATTAAACTTCTGAGTTCATGTCATATTATACAGAATTGTATGGAAATATAGGGGGTGTGGTTGGGGTTCTGTTACCATTTGAGTGACTGTTTCAACAAACAGAAAAAAAAACCCAGAACTTTGTTCCTAGAATTTGTTATGGCTATGAGTGGACTCCTGTATGAAATCCACTGTGGACAATAGCAAGCAGCTTTAATGTACTGCTTCACTGGTCAGATACTGTAGTAATGGGCACTGCGGAAAAATTTTAAGTGGCCACTGTGTCACAAAAATATATGACATTGTTTCTGTAGATTTCTAAACAAGTGCTTTAAACTCCGTTCCATGATCAAAAACTAAATATGTACTGTACAGAACATATTCAGGAACTTTTTTGGGGGGGTTGTTTGGTCGTATTAGTTTATCACCAGTATTAATATTTTTCCTGATATTTGAAACACTTTGGAGGAAACAACTTTTGTATATTGGCTGAGATCTATTACAAGCCAATTAAATTAGTTTTATTTCTGTTGATTTTGAAGACAAATCAATTAAACACTCGTTCATTCTTTTCCCAGCATAGTTTCACAAACTTGTTTCTGAACAGGTGTTCTGTGTCTAAGTGGCTATAACAGAAAAAGACATTTTAAACAGATGTGCCATTTGGACTTTGATACGTTTGGAGTCTGGGAGGACAAAGACCCAAGAGAGGATTTATTGCTTTTCTATTGTATTTCATGTTCTTTTTCTATTTTTCTTCTTATTGTAAAGCAATATCCAGAGGCACTTTTTTCTTTAAGAAAAATAAAGTTCACATTCGGAGTTGAGAGTAACGTTAACATTTCTTCAGGTAGATTTTTAAAAGAATATTGTCAAGCTTGTTAGACCTAAGAACTGACTTGCCACGATATTGGGGCCATATTAAAATTTTTGTTTTCTGGATTATTTTAAATTTAATTTATTTCTTTTTTGCACCAAATATTCCACATTGCCCTGTGTAAAATTTTGCCTGACTCCCATTTTAAGAGTCAGTTTCAGTTTTTTTCAGTTTCTTTTAACTTTGTCAAACTGTAACCATTTGGGCTGAAATTTTACATGATGGCTGTGCAAGTTGGGCTGAATTTTTTGGAAAATTTCAGCTAAAATGGTTTAGCTGTTTCCAAGACTGGGCTAGGGATAAATACGTGGATTGCCCATATTTAAAAGAATCTGGCAATCTTTTCTTTGAACAGCTCTAGCCCCCCTCTTCCTTCCCCTCCCCTCCCCAATGCTTGGAGCAGGGACTTGAAATTTGATGAGGAGTGGTTTTAGTGTCAGGGATATGCCTTTTGTCATCTCCATGAAAATCTGCACATATTTGGCCAAGCTGTAAACTCAAGTTATAAAAGAGGCAGGGATCCTGTGGCAAAACTAGTATGCAATCATGTGCTTAAAAACTCTCATAATGAATATGCACACGGGAACTGAATTAAGGTTGCACGGTGCTTGAGTTTGCAACCTTAATGTTCTTTTAATGCTTGAGTTTGCAACCTTAATGTTCTTTTTTTGGGTGCAATTATTTTAAAAGTAGATTTTTAGACTTTTAGTGAACTTACTTACTCGTGACTTAAATGGTACTGAACCAACCCGTGCCCATGTGCTCTGTGATGTGATAGCAATCTCTCATAAAGTGTGAGTCTTGTCTTATTTTTCTTTTATCTAGTCTTACTAATCTGCTGCTATGTTTGCCTTCCTGCTCCCTCCCTCTCATTATTTAATTGCTTGTCTTTCCTCTCTTCTCTCTGCTCTGTTTTCTTCCTAATGCTATTATCTGGTGTGTATTTTTAAAAACCAATCTTAGATGGTTATTTTGGAGCCCATCACCATAATATCTAAGCAGTCCTTTATATTTTAGGCTCATGGTTTAGTAAAACATGACTTTTTCCCTCACTGTGTTTCTATAAACAACAGTTTAGCGTTTGTGATGTACACTGCTCTGTGTGTGTGTGTGTGTGTGTGTGTGTGTGTGTGTGTGTGTGTGTAAAGAAATGGTTGCGATGTAATAAATGGTCATTATATATGAGTACATTTTGTCTTTGTGTAGATTCCATATTTTTGCCAAATCATGACAAGCTGCATTAAATTTGTGTGCTCTTGTAGTTAGCAATTGAGAAGCACAAGACTATGAGTATAGAAGTGACTTGTCTGATCATGAGACGGTTGTAGGGGAAAAGAACCTTATCCATGTCATTACTTGTTTACTCTTTCAAGAATAGCTTAGCTTTGAACAGGAACTTCATTTGGCACAGGTTTTTGGACCGTTAGTAAAAGGGGATCACGTTGCTTTTCCTACCTGAAATGGAATAAACAGAAGCTGCCATAAATTAAACGAAGTAAACAAACAATGTAATGTAGTATGAATGTTCCGTACATCAATAAATTCGAGTATTTTCCAGGATTTCATAGAGAGTATCTTTTGAGGCAGCAGTGCGCTTAATAGGTCAACATAAGTACATACTCTTCCCTCTTCCCTATGTATAAACAGCTAAAGCAGCCCAGGAAGCATTGTTTTAGATTTAGATGATTTGGAAGGGTATTTGGAGTTGGCAGTTGTGTCCATTTTACAGAAGTGATAGCAGTACCTTTTGTGAGGCATTAGGTACTGCAGTTAGATCTGTGAATAGGTGGAATATAGGGCATCCCATTCTGACCAGATTTTCTCATTTCCTCTCCAGCCAGGAAACAATCTGTGTATTTTTCAACCCTCATCTCATTCTTTTCTTTCGGTAGCTTTTCTGCTCCAGTTTGGAGGTATGCCTTTTAGTCCTTTTGGGTAACCTCAGATATTGGTCACCTTTTTAATGTGTTACTGATTGATCCAGAGTCGGCTACCACTATGATGTACTGACCTGGTTTTGTCCTCTTATCTTCATTGTTTTTCTCAGGTATTGTATTGAGAGACTAACATACATTCATCCTACTGCTTAGCTAATTGGCCTTACTGCTGCATAGAGGATATATAGAGTTCTTGAGCTAAGAGTTCATGTCCATTTTCTCTAGATTTCTTCTCTTAAACAAGAACCAAAAAGCATAAGCAGCTTTGCTAAGTAAGGGTCAAATTCTCAATCCTTAATTAAACAAAATACTCACTGAAGTAGATAGAATCTTGGTAGATGACAGATTTTTGGCCATAATGAATTGGTTTTGTGCTCCATCTCCACCATACTCATCATGATTCTAGAGATTAATTTAGGCATGGAAACTGGCCTTTTTTTTTTTTTTTTTGGATAGCTATGCCTTTGTCACCAACTTGCATGATCTTGGTGTTAGGAACAGTGAATTTTGTGTGCTTCACTGCTGACTCTTTAAATAAGGGAAGCTGCATCTTCTAGCTTCTGTATTTTTGGTAATGGGACTTTTATCTTTAATTCAGCAAAACTCCCATTAACTTCAGTGGGAACTTTGCTTGATTCACCAAGTCTAAGCATTATAATGTTTTTGCAGTTTGATTCATTCATGGATTAGGCAGCTAGATAGAATTCAAAGAGTTTTTCACTGTTTTGTTTCAGAGAACTATATAAGGTATAATACTCCTATCATTTAGTCATCTTTGAAATATCCACTTCTGTTGTTGTTTTATTTCCTGATCTGAAGGGTATATTGTGCTGACTGATTCAATACCAGGACTGGGCTACAGTGTTGTATCTTTCTTCTTTCGGAATAGTCCATTTTGGGTGCATTCCGCATGTAATGCTTTTACCCATTTCACTTTGATTCACTCACAGCCAGGCTCCCCCTCTCAATACTTCCTCAGGGTGATCAACATGGGTTTATCCAATTTGATGGGTCACACTGTGTGCATATTACATGCTGTAAATCCCGTTACTGATTTGGCAAACAAAGGAACTTTGTAGAAAAGAGTGCAGCTGGTGCTTTTCAATATATCCCTGAATTTGGACGGAGGGATTATGATCACAGTTGGAGTTGCTGAATATACGAGTTGTTTCTCTATCCAGTGAAGTTCTGCAGCATAAGATAACGTGTCCCATGCCCAATTCTCCTCAACAACTTTAACATTGTCTCAATAAATCTCAGATTTGTATCTAATAAACAAACAGGATTTTGCTGGTTAAAAGTGTACCCCAGGCTTAATACTTGTCTTAAGCACAGATATTCCTGATTAGAATTGTGGAAATATGACAGTTTCCCATTAATTTCCAGTAGGTGGTAACGAGTTAATTTTTATCTGGAAACTGCATAGTATGAGATCTACTGTAAGGGGAAAAGTACACTTTGGACTGGATAAAGTTTTTCCTTTGTTACCTCACTTTAGAGTTGAATGAAGGCAAACTTGTATAAAATCAGTTACCTCTATTCAGAAAAACCACTGTTCTATAGTAAGAGATATTTTATCTTCACCATATCAAAGGCGAAAAAGCTTAATTGGGGGTGGAGGGAGGAAGGTAGGTGTATATTATTTTTCCATTCAAAAATGTTTCTTTAGACACTAAAAACCACAAATTACTTCAACATTTTTATTAACAGTGTAAAATTGTAACCTACTGTATAACCCTTTAAACTGGGTCTGTTTTGAAGTCGAACTGTGCCATTTTGTTGGGTACCTGCAATTTAAAAACCCACCCGAGGAAAATGCAGTATGGTGATGATTGTTGTTGAGCATTTGAAGTGTGGTTTTCTATTAAAATGACATACAGGACTGAATACTGCATATTCCAGTAATCTGCTTAGGGCAAGGACAAGAGTAGGAGAGAATCTTTCTTTCCCTTCAGCTGAGGGGCAATAGCATTTACTCTTAAACAGAAGGCTTTCCCTGCTCATTAACATGGTGGAATAGGGCCTCGCTACCCTTTGTTTTAAAATAGAAAGTTTGAGTGGCAGCTTCTGTAAGTCTGTGGCTGCAGAAAACTAAATAAATAAAGAAACCCTCTTTCTTCATTAATATTGCCCTACCACAGGATTCTGGCCACGGTCATCAATGCTTTGGACACCTAGATCTTAAAACTCTAATTCTTACAAAGCAGAAAAGAAAAATCTCGGATTTTCTTTAGAGGGACATTTAAGCTGGTTCCTCCATTATAAAGTAAGGCGTCAGTATTTTATGACTGTTGTTGAACTGGTTTCTTAACACATCAGAGTAACTAAATTTTCTGCAGAAAGCCCTTCTTCCTACATTATCCTCTAAATAAAGGAAAACTTAATTCTTCCTGACATTTAACCCATTTTCTTATGGCACCCTACATATTTGTTTAATATACACCAAAAAAGGATTACTACACAATTGTTTTATGATTGGAGGGCATTATACAACCATTTCCTTTACAAAAGTTGGGTTAGCATTTTGTTCCCTTTCATAAATCTAAAAGCGGGAGGGGCTGGCTACTTGTGACTTGTTCTAGAGTTAAGGAAGTTAAAACAGCTTTTTAAAAGCTACCCTATTATTTATCTGTTTTGGACTTGACAAACTGCTCAAGCAGGAGAAAATATGATTGTTGTAAACTTAGGCCCAAATTCTGGTCCTCTACCCTCAAATGCAGGCAGATTCCCTAGATTTGGATCGTATGCTTCTGTGGCCCAAGTTCTGCTCATTCATACCTGTGCTTTTATTCTAAGCCCCGAAAGGTGCTTAATGTTTCCTTTCAAGAAGAATTTAAATGGGAAGGCACTATGCTTTCATTCAAAAACAAAATGAGGCACTGAGGGAAGTGCAGGGATAAAAACAGCTCTTTCGTGCTGGGTCATTTCCATTCTGAGCTCAACAGACACAAAAAATCAAGTTTTTCACTGAGATAATCAATAATAGGTTATGATTTTACAAGCTTAAAATAAAAGCTTTTCACTGAACTTATTGAGGTTGCTTCTGGAGGTCAGCTCTTACAGGGAACCAGTCAGAAATAGTGCTGCAAACCAGCTGATTATCTCTACCTACCTGTGCTAAGCTTCAAGTTCTATTTTTCTTGTAGAACTCAGACATAGGATAGCACTACAGGAACTTAGAGGGGGAACATCATCTCTGTGTTCCTTGGATTGGCTGTAGTACCACTACATGGGTGAATGTTGGGAAAAAATGTGAAAGTATCAAATGGCGCAGTAAGTTTGAATAGTTTAAGCTGAGCAGCAATGCACACTGAAAAGGGGTAATGCTGATGCACTTAATCTCCGTTTGTTACTGTGCCATGGGCAGTATGTGTCTGCTGTTTCACTCACCAGTCAAGTTTTTGCTTTGTTAGTGTTCAGTCTTTCAGATTGAATACTGGCTTATACTTCACAGCAGGGTATCAAACTAAGCCTGAGCTTTAGGAGCATGTTTACCTCTCTCACTGAACGGAAGAGGCAATGATTCATTTTTCTTCCCTAGGAATACTCACCTCAGAAACAAGGGTTGGAAGTTTTCTGGTAGCATGTATACTCTACTTATTGATTTGGCAAATGAACATTGCATCATAAAATGTACTATAATATTTTCCCTGGAACTAAGTTGTCAAATTGGTGTTTCTACAGCAGGAAACTGACACAAACTACACAACTTATGCTGCTTTGGAAGAAGGATTTTAATTTATTACCAATTATTATGCCTTTATTTAGCAGGCAGTTCTCAGTCAGAGTTTAGATTTGCTATAGTGCTGTGCTTTGTGTTTGTAAAGCACTACGCCTTTGGAAATATTGAATCAGAAAAGACTTGTCCACTAGGAATAGCTCTATTTGCTGTCTTAGATACAATGGCCTAGTGTATAAATTCAGTTTCCAAAAAAAATCTCAAACACCAATTGTAAACTAAATGTCTAGGGGTGTGCCTTAGGTACAGTGAAACTAAAGGATTTTTTTTTTGCCTCTTAGATTTTCATAAATGAAGGACTAGGTTCCAACTACACCTCTACCCTGATATAACACTGTCCTCGGGAGCCAAAAAATCGTACCATGTTATAGGTGAAACCGCGTTATATCGAACTTGCTTTGATCCGCCGGAGTGCGCAGCCCCGCCCCCCCCCCGGAGCACTGCTTTACTGTGTTCTAGCTGAATTGGTGTTCTATCGGGTCGTGTTATATCGGGGTAGAGGTGTACTTTGATAACATTGAGCTAGGAGGCTTATACCAGAATGAAAGTTGCCTTTCGATGTAAGATATAGTATCAGCTTGTAGGACACCAAGGCTTTTTTTTTTTTAAATTGCACCTGCAAATTAAATGTCAACACTACTGCCCTTCCCCCGTACATAAGACTCACCTCTTCAGCTCCATTTCCTGAGGAAGCATGTAGTATTTAAGCCCTACAGTTTACCTTGAGGGTTGTTAAAATTTGGCTTTTCTGAACTAGAATGGGTGAGCAATGAGCAAAAGCAAGTTCCAGAGCAGAGAAACATCATCTCCCCCCTCAGACAAGTCTAGGGATTCTTAGTAACCTTAGCAGATCAACTGAGGGGCTAGAGTACAACAAATAAGGTAGCCCCTTTACCATAGGCAGGATTCCAATGACTCTAATACTGTCTTGAATTATATACATGTAACCTGCCTGCTACTGTAGTCTCTGGACCACTTATAAAATGCTCCAGCAATGGTTTGCTTGCTGAATGATCAGCCATATACTGAATTAAGTGATGTCTGAGTGGTGTAGGTGGTGATAGATGCTAGATACGTAGCTTTCAAATAAGTGGACAATTCTGACAGAGTGGGGATAGATCTACTGTAACCCATAGTAAGTTTGGGCCTCAACATTTTGAGGCCATGATGGAAAAATTAGTTCCCATCCCTTTGTGTACAGTAAGTCTTAGTAGTGTTGCAAGCAAAATTTGAGTCTAAGCTTCCAGAATTGTATGCATGGTATTCTAGTGGTAGGAAGGGCTGTAGTTTGGGGGGCAGAGGGAGAGAGAGAAGCTGCGTTTGAAGAAATGCCTTCGAGGGAGTAGTAGTCTTGGACAAGAGGTTTTGCATAGTGTATGCATCAAGTAAAACTCAGGACAAGTTTACTAGAGGAAAACTGGTATCAAGTCTGTTTGAAAATCAAGTATTTTACAAGGAGCTATTGTGAAGTCAAGCTCTGTATCGTGTATGTGCTAAGCCAGTTTTAGCCTACTTCTAACCTCCATTTGTTTTCACCAGAAGTAGGATGACAAAATAGAGCCTATTGCTTGCTAAAACGACATCGGTTTCTGAAGTATTAGTTAATGTAACTATGCTCTAAAGGCATCAGTATTGGTAGCAGACATTGACAGCTTTATAATGCCTCTTGCTGAATAAAAGTAGTTTAGTGTATGGTTCAGAATACTCAGTGTAAACTTTTTTCTTCCCCTACTTTGTTAATGGATTCTTCAGTGGTATTGGCATGAGGATGAAGATCAGAACTATAACTGGCTTATCACTGTATTCACGTTAAGGTAAAGTACTGTTTAAGTGGGAAAATACAAGATGCATCTAAAAGTAGTATTACATTGCAAAAATACTAAAGATTTAAAAAAAAAAAAAATCAAATTGTGATTTATTACCTCTCTGAAGTCAGGAAAGAAACTTAATGAGGTTTATCTAATGACACTGAAAGATTACAGCTACTAGCAGGCTGTATCCTAATGTGGAGAATTAATTTTTGGAAGCATGGAAAAAAAAAAATCAGCCATCTTAATTTGCCCCTCCACAATGTAGGTGTAGGTTATATTATGGAAAAAGCATAAGGATTCTCTTGCTTAAAATTTAGTGTACAGAATGTTAGTTAAATAGAAGTGACATCTAGAAATTTAGTTTTGAACCTGCTGTTTAAAATCTAAACCAAATTAGTGTTCAGATAAATAGCCAAAGACGTTTTAAATGCACTAATTTACCCCTATATTTTCATAGGAAGGACAAAAGTGTGAAGTTTCCTGAAGATTTTTCAGTTACTCTTCCTAATCTGCTTAAGTTCATTTTACATTACTCAAGTCTACCTTCAGCTGCACCTGACTCAGAGCCCTGCACCAAAGAATGTCCACAGAAAGAGAGAGTGTTACAGCAAGAGCATATCTCCCACTTAAGGAGTGAGATTCAGAAATTGAGATCAGAAGTCAGTGCACTACACCAGGCTCAAGATCAGCTGGAAGCCCAACTTTCTGAAACCCGAAGGGAAGAACATAAACTACAGCAGCAACAGCATACACTGGAAAAGCAGCACAGTATCCTCCAGCTCCACAGTGAACAATTACAGGCACTATATGAACAGAAGAACAGAGAATTAGAAGAAATGGCTGAGAAGCTTCAAGAATTAGCAGATGCATCAGAAAACCTCCTTACAGAGAATGCTTTACTAAAAGTCCTGCTAGCATCAATGGAGGGGAAGCTAGAGAACAAAGATGAAACCAAGAAATCCATTCAGTCAGAGGAGACTCTTTCCACCCACAATACTGGGCCAGTTCTAACTGCTATAGACAGATTACATGAAAGAGAAAGGCTTGATGTTTCCAATATTGATACCACAGTGACTGAGCATAAAGAAAACAGGACAGAATAATTACTTATGCTATGGGGGAGTGGGGGAAAAAAATCAGGAATGACACTGTATTGGGAAGATATTTATGCAAATTTTATTTGTTGTAAATAAAATATTTTCCAATTGTCTAGAAAAATCAAACCAGAATATTTCTGTAATACTTCAAACAATTTACCAGATCTTGAAACCTAAATGGAGATATGGAAAACACTTTCCACTTTACTATTGCACTAATTTGACAGCCATTTTATTAATTTAACCTAGGTTAAAAATAGTAAATTCCCAGGGACAGCAGAGTGAAGCATCTCCTACTAAGGGACCAATTTTTGCACTGGCTTCCTCCCATGTCGCTCAGAGGAAGTGTTCATTTAGGAACTTTGACAATTTATACTTGTCAGAAACAGCTGAAGTTAGCCATCATCACTGCATTTTGCCTTTGTTTACAGAATTGACTGGAAATGTTGAATTTGTTTATTTAGTAAACTTGAATGAAAAGTCAAATGGTTAAAATATTCTGTCATTCCTGTTGTAAGATTTCAGCAACTCTGCACACCACTTTTACATGCTCCACAATTAACCTATAATTGTCTTTGAATCGTAAGTTAAGGAACAGATTTTCATAGATGTTTCATTATGGGGAACAAAAGGCAGAATAATCTCATCCAACCTCCTTATGCATCTCACTAGTGTTCCCTCTATCCCTCCCCCCCCCCCCCCCCAAAAAAAAGTGGGAGAAGGAGAATAAAGTTTGGCATCCCAAACCAGCAAAATCTACTTATTGATTGCTCAGCATATATGCAGTTAAGAATCCAGTGTGCATGTATAGGCCAGTGCCTCAAACCATAGACTGAAAAATCAAAATTGGCATCTTTGGAGCCAGTAAATATACAACAGTGTTTGCCTCCACCCTGCACTTGGAGGAAGGAAGCGCTTGTCCATTAGTAGCAATGGATTTGCTTAGCCAAGCTGTGGCTTTTGCAGTGAAAGACACTTCATTTTCTAGCCTCAGTTTAATCAGTGCACACAGGAATAAGAATGCAACTCAGCAGCTTGTCCTGGAGGGAGCTAGCAATTTAGTTCATAAGTGGACTATCATTTGCTTGCAGATAAAGTCATTAAGGCCTAGCTAGCTAAGAATAAATAGTGTTGTTATTCCCAATGTATAAGCCATCATTCACACCCGTGTTTAGCATAACTGTTCCCCCACACACAGATGGTGGTGGTCGAACTTTTGCATTATCTGCTGCTTGTACATCTCCCCCCCCCCCCCTTTGCATCTCAGTTTGCTAGGGAGTTTAACTTAAACTAAAGGAATTCCTTAGCTACATATAAACTGGATCTGGCAAAAGCTGGGTAGTTAGTGGAATATGCAGGCCTAAAAGTTAGGAAGTCTAGAACATTTTAGCCATGGTTGAATGATTGTTCAGAACCTATGGTACTGTTTACGGTCTAATTTTTCACTCCAAGTACCTGTTATAGGTTTCTCTTTAGTAAAGAGAAGGGAAAGGTTAGGAAATGTGGGGCCCCTTTGTGTGAAGGTACTTCAGATTGCACCAATTTTTTTTTTTTAAACTCTACCCCTACCCACAAATTTTCCCCTCCCTCTATCCCTTCCCCAACACACCCAAAATTTAATTAGCTGTTACAAGATAGATTTCTGTCTGCCCTGTAAGTTAAGAATCCAAAAAAACCTTACCTACAAAATACATTAACTGTAGACAATTTGGTATCTAGACTAAAAACAGTTTGCACAGTTGGCTGTTTAGCTTCATGTTTACATATGGCCCCAGCTACTAGGTACACATATAAACAATGGTTATGGGGGGGGGAGAAAAGAGAAATAGTTACATTAATGCCAGTTCTAGTGAAAACACCACTTCTGTAATTAACATGCTTGCTAACAGGAGGGAAAGATCTGCTCTACTGCTATTTTTAACTCCACTGGAAACCTTCTGGATCATGCATGAAGTAGCCATCATTAGTTCCCAGATTGGAATCTGCTAAAATGGCAGTTTCCTTGCAGTAGCTACATGGCTAGGACAATCACAGTATTAGCTGTTATCAGCTAAATCTACCCTAAAGGAAGAGGTACAGTTCCTTCCTTATAACCCCTATCCTGTCTGCCTCAAACACCTTAATGAGATTATATATACCTGCATTCAGGGAAAGTTCTGAATCACTCCCATAAGAGGTTTAAAAACAAAAACTAAAAAGCAACCATTCTGTCTTTATGGTTATTCACTCAGAACTTCATAGCAGAAACAGGCTTTAACTGCAGATTTGGTTTTGAAGGTCTGGCGTCCGATCTGTAATCATGTAGCTCAGAAGTCCAAATGTGTGTTACTAAGAATAACTTCATACCACTTCCATATGCTGGATAACGAAAAGCCAGAACTCCTGGCAGCCTATTTACAGTTCACAGTTTTAAGTAGTTCACATTACAGTAGTAGTTCCATCAAAATAGGCTCAGCTAAACATTCAAGTAACAAAAATGCAATTAGTCTTTTCATGCCAGCATATCCCTGCATGTCCATTGCCAGCAATGGACTTTATACCAGAGAAGTCACCTCTTAGCACTAAGGAGTTAAAATACAGGATTGATGGATAGTAGTTTCTCAGTGCATGCAGTGGCAAACCAACAAAACCATAACTTTGAAGTCTTAGCTCAAGGTGTTTTACGAGAGAGCAGTATGTATGTCCAATTTCTTCACAGTATCAGTTCTGCTGATTACAGACATCTTAAGTGTAGTCCAGATACACATCTGTGCTGCTTGAAGTTAGCTATGAATTTCTGTGCCATTAGGAGTCAGCTTTGCTTTTCTCTCTACACAAGGTCCTTTAGCAGAATACTGCACCAAAAGGAAAGGCTCTTTGGTTTCTCCTTCTCCCACAATGCTCTCTTCATCTTCAGACTGGCTGATCCTTTGCAGACGCAGGTAACACCAGCAGCCCAAGATCAAGGCACCAAGAGCAGCAATAGCAATCAGAATGACTATTACAGTCACCACTCCAGTGGTAGGGCTGTGATCCATAATAGACATGGTCAGTATTTCAGGACAATTATCAGATCTTAAAGATGGTTCTTCCGTCCTTGCTATCAGTTTTGAGATGTCTGAAGCGGCATCTTGGAACGCCTGAAATATAGAAATAAGACCTGTAATGCAATCGTACAGGGATATTACAGTTTTGCCTTATTCAGTAGCTTTAGTGTTACGTGGCCAGTGCTACGGATTCTGGCAACCCACCCTCTTGCTGTTTTTGGTTTTGCTCATTTGTTTGCTTGGGGGAAAAAGGTATCAGCCCTCTTTCATACAAAGCCTTTCAATTTGCATGGCTATACATTAAAAGTGTTCAAACTTTTAATTCAACATCATTTTGCCTTAGCTTAAGACTCATAGGTTACATATGGTACATTTCCTACTGGACCAAAGTAGTGAATGACTCAGAAGAAAATGATCCTGAATGCTTATGGATCAATGTTGAAAGCACAAGATGAGGTATTAGTCAGTGTCTGCTACAGATCACCAAATCACAAGAGTAAACAGGAGGATGACTGCCACCTCTCTACAATGAGAATGGAAAAAAGACTGATCATAGAGGACTTCAGTGTGACTGACATATGCTTGAAGTCTCATGCTGCCAGTACTGAAACATCCTTGGAATTTCTGATTATAGATAATTTCCAAACTCAAAGGGTTGCAGCCAACATGGGGGGAATTCTATATTACACCTTGTCAGAACCAAGAGGAACTGGTCACACAACTAAAAGTTAATGGTCATTTCCTGTACTTCTACACAATATTTAAAAAAAAAAAAAAAAACCACACCACATACACTCTGCCATGGAGTCTCAGAGCCAGAGTCCATTGACTCTGGCTTACAGGACTTGGGCTGCAGGGCTAAGAAGAGCAGTGCAGACAGAGCTCAGGCTGGAGGCTGGGTTCTGAGACTCTCTTCCTTCACATGGGATTCAGAGCCCAAAACATCTATACAGCAATTTTTAGCCCTGAGCCAGGTAAATAATGAAAAGCACAAGTCACTGATTCAGATCTATCTAGATTGCTTACACCAAGTCTACCCAGCACACATGATGCATTTTAATACGGCTACATGTAAATGTGCACATCTGAGAACAAAGAATGTAGGCCATACTTACAGGATGGGGGACTCTATCCTGGGATGCAGTGACTTTGAAAAGGATTTGGGCATTGTGGATAACCAGGTGAACATGAGCTCCCACTGTGATGCTGTGGCCAAAAGAGCTAAAGCAATCCTGGGATGCATAAACAGGGGAATCTTAAGTAAGAGTAGAGAGGTTATTTTACCTCTGTATTTGGCATGGATATGACAGCAGCTGGAATATTGTGTCCAGTTCTGGTGTCCACAGTTCAAGAAGAATGTGGATAAATTGGAGAGGGTTTAGAGAAGAGCCACAAGAATGATTAAGGGTTAGAAAATATGCCTTATAGTGAGACTCAAGGTGCTCAATTTATTTAGCTAAACAGAGATGGTTAAGGGGTGATTTGATTACAGTCTTAAATGCCTATATGAAGAACAAATATTTAATAATGGGTTCTTCAATCTAGCAGAGAAACCTATACAACATGATTAGGGCCCTACCAAATTCACAGCCATGAAAAACGTGTCACGGACTGAAATCTGGTCTTGTGTGCTTTTACCCTATACTAGACAGATTTCACAGGAGAGACCAGTATTTCTTAAATTTGGGGTCTTGAACCAAAAGGGAGTTGCATGGGGGGGTCACAAGATTATTTTAGGAGGATCACAGTATTGCCACCCTTACTTCTGCACTGCCTTCAGAGCTGGGCGACCGGAGAGTGGTGGCTGCTGGCTGGGTACCCAGCTTTGAAGGCAACACCCCACCAGCAGCAGCACAGAAGTAAGGCTGAAATACCATACCATGCCACCCTTATTTCTGTGCTGCTGCCTTCAGAGCTTGGCTGCCAGAGAGTGGCGGCTGCTGACTGAGGGCCCAGCTTGAAGTAAAGGGGGCAATACCATACTATGCCATCCTTACTTCTGCGCTGCTGCTGGTAGTGGCTCTGCCTTCAGAGCTGGGCTCCTGGCCAGCAGGCGCCACTCTCCAGCTGCTCAACTCTGAAGGCAGCACCACTGCCAGCAGCAGTGCAGAAGTTAAGGTAGCAGTACTGCAAACCTCCCCCGCCCCCCCTGCCCCAAAAAAATTTTTGGGTCCGGGCCCCTACAATTACAACACTGACATTTCAGATTTAAATAGCTGAAATCATGAAATTTACAATTTTTAAAATCCTATGACCATGAAATTGGTAGGGTCTTAAATATGAACCAATGCCTGGAGCTTGAAGCTCGACATTCAGATGGGAAATTTGGTAAGGTTTTTAAATGGTGAGTAATTCACCATTGGAACAATTTACCAAGGGTTGTGGTGGCTTCTCTTATCACTGGCCATTTTTAAAATCAAGCTTGGATGCATTTCTAAAAGATCTGCTCTAGGAATTATTTTGGGGGAAGTTCTGTGACTTGTGCTATACAGGTGGTCAGTATGGATGATCACAATGATTCCTACTGGCTGTGGACTCTGAAGTGTTGGTTACAGCGAGTTCCTGAATGGATTTTATCTGACCTGAAGAGATGATGTCCAACACATTCTCCAATCAGACACTCATGTCTAGTCTTCTCTAGAGCCTGCTCATGGCAGTACGTAGTTCTAGGTAGGGAAGGGAACTTTACAATTTCTATTTAATCAAACAACTTTAGTGGTTGCACAGCTTTGCCTTAGTTCAAGTCAAAGCCCATTCTGCCAGCTGCCTAACACATGCCAGAGACATCCCCAGATCTGAAAAAATTCTTTCCTATACATTCTAGTGTTATGGGCTTTATAAGATATAGTATAATGCACATGCCAACTTCAGTCATGTAAGCTCTCAGCAGTTTCATAGTCAGGTGCTAATTTCATAGTCTTGCTAAAACATTTAAGTACAAGTATAGATATACTTCAAAAATAGTTTAAGAGGAAACCCTGTGCAAGTAGAACCAAAATTGCACTTTGAAGCCTGGAACAGAAACACAGTGATAGTATCAGCACTATCCATGCCCCACCTACTAATGCAAAGGTGGGGGTGGAAGATGTATGTTGTGTTAATGTGTTCCTCTAAGACAAATAAATCAGGAAGACAGTCGCAGTTTAGTAAATTAAGCATGAAACAGAGTTCTAATAATAATAGCTCTTATGTGGAGGTCACATTTTTAACCTGTAAACAGGGAAGGATTAGACTGCAGTGCTTTCTACCACCCCTCCCCATTTTTAGAAAGTGCTGGAAAACTGAAAGATCATGTGACCTGAACTGTGGTACAGAAACTAATCTGGATTATTTTCTATACTAGGATTATTTTAATGTGTACAGCCACGATTAGCAATATTCTTGGAACACCAATAAAGAACTCCACCCAGCTAACACGAATATTAAAAGCTGGAAGATACTGTAGAACTTGTGAGTATTTGAAAGAAGTTTTGTCAAGTCAGAAAAGTAATAGCTGCTTTAACAGTAGTTGGCAGAAAGCCAGCAAGTGTGACAATGGTGCAGACAGCATCACTGGCTAGCTACAGCTTGGTTACGTGAGAAGGAGGATGATACCACTATCCAGCTGCTAAATAAATTGTCCTACTTTTCAAGTTACTTCATTCCTTCCATCCTCTGTGCCCCACTGCAGTACCAACAGAAGGTTAATGTTCACCTCTGCCACAACTGGTAAAGGCAGGAAGCCTACACAGGGGAGTAACTCCTGGCTTCCACTCCACTAGTTGAGCTTTGAGAGGAGAGCCTGACTTGTCACCATTTAGTAAAGTTACTATGGCCAGGCAATAGCTGCCATTGTTTGCTTTGTGAACTTGCTCAATGCAGTGGATTAAAACCAATAAACAAAACACTGGCTGTGACCCATGAACCTAACTACAAAATAATACAACTGCTTTGGCCACACAGTCATTTATTACCGACATTCAACAGCTGTTTGCTTTAGTCGTGACAACAAATGCAGTTTTACTTGTATTTTTAGGAAAAGTCAGCTGCCGATGCTGGCTTGGAGCGAAGTGAGACTTTCCTCCTTGTTATTCTGGCAGGAATGGAAGAGGGTCCTTACTTCAAGCTTCCCTCCCCCATCGCTCTAGAAGAGCAAAATAAATAAATAAATAAAATAAATAAGAGTTAAAGCAAGCTGAAAATGAAACTGACGAGGCAGCAGTGTGCAAAGAAAGGAAGGGAGGGATGAAAGGTGGGCTACAGGTTTTTTGGGTATTACTCTCAGACCTACCCAGACTAATCAGCAGTAGCAAGCAGAAACCCCCCTATCCTCCCTTAAGTCAGGACTCCTTATTTAAGAGGATGCTCTTTCACAAAGATCTTTAAAGAAAGTTTCCACTCATTGTACTGTGCTGTACTATAGGTCTTTTATCCCAGCTAATGGTTAATATTTCTTTAGGCTTCTTACCCTCTGCTGCTGTCAGAGCAGAAAAAAACATTAAAGACTCATGAACCTAAAGGCAAGGCTGAGGCCTACTAGGATATGTCTGCACCTCAGCTGAAAGCAAGCCTCCTAGCCTGGGTAGACAGATTAACGCACGCTCTACTCAAACTACAGGACTCGGAAATTGGCTGATACCTGTGCTGCTGCAGGAAGCTACTAGCTTTGGGCTCAGCAATGAAGTGCAAGCTGTAGTCGATGATCCTATTGGGATCCAGGAAGTGGGCAGTGGTAGGAGGCAAATGAGAAGCTAACATTTGCACGGTCACTGCAAGGGCTGAGATGGTCAGGAAAACAAGCCTCTCCCCTCCACCAGAGAAAGCTCGTCTTTGGAGTAGCACTGCCTGGCTGCTTCATAGAGCTCTGCTGTAAGCTCGCTGTCTGTGGGAAAGGTTACACACACACACACACACTATACAGCCTCCCTGGCCCCCGAGACACGGTTTCCCCACCTACAAACATCATCTCTTCCGCCCCCCCCCCCTTCATTCTCTCCCATCTCACCTAAAACAGGTGGTTTGCCACAAAAACCCAAAGACCGAGTTGGTTAAAAGTCAGACTCCATCATGTTGCTTATAGGCACGTCAGGAGTCATTGCCCAGAGTCCATCCACTAGCCACCCTTTAGACAAGCATGGACACACACACCCAGGACAACCACTGTTCGGTATCTTGTTACTTGTGCAGTCTATCAGGGGGAAAAAAGCCATTAAATACACAAGTGACCTTGGGCTCCATGTCTCAGGTCCCATATAAAATGTCCTTTATTTACAAATAAAACAGCTTGTTTTTAAGTACAAGCCCTGCAAATTAGATCTGGGGTTAAAGCCAAAATGGTTTCTTTTCTGAAGCACAGTCGCCAATACTACAAGTTCTGCAGGCCTAATTCTGCTCTCAGGCACTCCTGTGCAACCAACAGTCTTCAGTTACATTTTGTACAAACCCAGAATATTTACTAAGTTCCAGTTGCAAGTGCACAATTCAGCTAATGATACACAAAAAGAATTAGCATAGTCAGAGTAGCCATTTTTTGTTTGTACACAATGTAAAATAATGGCACCTGCAATTTCCCTTCTGATAACTATGATCTATCTTTCTGATAGTGTAGTCTTATAATGAAGATTGTAATATCTAAGCCAGTTTTGAAGTAAGGTGATTGGAAGGGGCCTAGATGTCAGATCAGATTCATTAACTGTACATCTACCCAGAGCACCAGGTGGCTGTATTTTTTAACTAAACTGCAATTAAGACTAAATGGCCTGATCCAACAAGCTGACCCACTGAAGACAACACTTGCATCCGTATAGATCAGCTAGGCCTAAGTTTCTATTTGTATTTGTGATAATTCTCCCCCGTTTAAAATGGATATTGTTCTTCCCTTTTGTATAGGGGAAGGAGACATTTCTGTCAAGATTCAAAGCTGTGGGGGAGGGGGAGGGAGTCTCTTGCCATCCCATTTGACAGGGGAACTTGAATGTATAGCTGGACTGAGAACTCTGTTTCTCACCTCTCCAAAGGTACAGGAGTTTCTTTCTTCAATGACTAGCTCCTTCATGTGGTGTATGCACATGGGATATGGATGGGATGTGAAAGAAAGAAAAAATAGTAATTTTCTAAAAGCAAAAATCAGAAAACCTCTACAGCCCTCAATTCTTCCCAGAAAATAATTTCTTTACCCTTTTATAAGAGGTTACTTGAGTGGTGCAGCCATGTTACAACTCAAGTGAAGTTGGAAGGGAAAGATCAGTATCTTCCACTAGAAGATTCTTTTCCCCTGCTTCCCCATTTTTCTTCTTATATACACAGGGACCAGGACTTAAGCTGGCAGCTATTTCCTAGCTACTAGTGGACATCAGAAAGAATCTTGTTAACCCACCTGTGTCTAATCATGGGTCTCAGCTGCACCAATTCCCACTCAGCATGGTGCTTCTGAAATAAATAAAACCTTGTGGCAGACTCCAAGTTAGGGAAGAATGAGGAGTTTTAAGGAAGGCTGATAGTAGGTGATGGAGACTACAATACTTGCAGGTAATGCAGAAACTTTACAATTTTTTTGTTTAGGTTCTCTCTTTTTTGCTGATAAGCCTTTTTACCAAGGGAGTTAAACCAGCAGCTTTACCCTGTGAGACAGATGCATGAATATATCCTGCAATAATGGGCAGCATAAACAGGTTCTTAAAATGGAATCTATCCCCCTTGTAGAAGTGATAGTTAAGTCTTGTTCTTAGTCAAAATACAACCTAGCCCAGGGATCGGCAACCTTTCAGAAGTGGTGTGCCGAGTCTTCATTTATTCACTCTGATTTAAGGTTTCGCGTGCCAGTAATACATTTTAATGTTTTTAGACGATCTCTTTCCATAAGTCTATAATATATAACTAAGCTATTGTTGTATGTAACATAAATAAGGTTTTAAAAATGTTTAAGACGCTTCATTTAAAATTAAATTAAAATGCAGAGCCCCCCGGACTGGTGGCCAGGACCCAGGCAGTGTGTGTGCCACTGAAAATCAGCTTGTGTGCCGCCTTAGGCACACGGGCCATAGGTTGCCTACCCCTGACCTAGCCCTACCCCTTGTCTGAATGATCATGTCCCAAAAACTTTTGAGGAAACTGTTCTGCTGTAGGTGTCCTACGCACTCAGACAAAATAATGCACTTGTGAGTATGTTCCAAAGACAGTGACTGTAGCATGAGGGGTATTATTGAAACAGATTATTCCTCAGGTCAATGCTGATATTTACATTGAAGATAAAACTAACACTTCAAACATATTAGAATAACCTTTTAGTAGTTTGCCTCAGATACACTAACAAAGAACTAAAATGGGCAGAGTGCATAGGTGAACTGCAGAAGTCACATCTGAGGCAGGCTACATGTGAATCAACTGTTAGAAGTTCCAGTTATTTCCATACATTATTTCAGACAATTTATATAGCAAGGACGCACAGTCCAACTGTTTTGGCAACCATCATGGAAGCAGGCCACCATTCACTTTTTTTTTTTTTTTAAAGTCAACAAGAGCCTAGGTTTGTTACTGGTAACTAAAGGAATTCTATGCTATTTAGAGACCGCTAGCTGGATAATGTGGACCATGGTATCTGCTGAAGTCTCATGGCCCCAATTATCTCATTACAGGATGTGGGTAGCTCTCATTGAGGTCCGAGGATGTTACTTGTCTTCTGTGGCAGTTGGATCAGGCTTGTGCAATTTAAGGAGGTCTGGAAGTTTTTTTGAGGCATATACTTGGTTTCTTAACTCAAGAATTCAGGCCTTGTCTATCCTGGAAGTCTCTATAGAGAAACAGTTAAAACATGAGGTCACAGGGAGGAGGGTGGTTGTTCAGATTTCTTCTATGGGATGAAGCAACAAACAGGTATTTGGAGTCCTTAAAAAGAGCACCAATGCATCGAAAACCAGACAAGCCAGGCTTGTGCCCCTTGGCTGGTCACTCCAAGCTTTACAGCAAGCTGATTGGTGCTGTGAGACTTTTGTCTCAGACATGACAGCTTAACGTCTCTGCAAGGAGTAACTTATGCCAATAGGCTCAACAACCAAGGTAAGAAAAAGGCTTAGGGGCCTACCAAGAGCCATTTGAGGTATATCTTCTAGTAGTGTAGTCTGCTGGAAGTGTACTACTTAACCTCCTCATGGTCTCCAAGTATCCCAAATATCAAGTCACAATACAACTTTAAATAGAATAGCAAACAATGACTGGCAGTAGCATGGTGTTTGTGAAACTTGATCTCGGATAGTGTGTGATCCTGCCATGAAGGTGTTACAGGGTGACTGGATCCTATAAGGGCAATAGAGCCAGCCATACCTTTGCCATAATTAATTAGCTGTTTCCCAGCCTGAAGGGGTGGGATTAAGGAGGGTCCAGTGATAGCTTCATGGTCACCTGGGCCTTATAAAATGACAGATCATCTTGGGGGTTGTAACTGGAGTGAATGGGGAGGGGCTGAGCCAGGGTCTGCAGGAGACTTAGTACCCCCCATAGGAGCCAGCCTGGAAGCCCAGTGCTCTATATACAGGAGCAGGGAACACAGCCCAGAAGGGGCTGAGAACAGTACTTCAGGGAAACCAGCCTGGGCACTGAATGCTCCATCCCAGAGCCATGAAGCCCAAAGAGGTCCTGGGAACAGAGCAAAGAGGGCAGGCTGAAGAGCAGATGAACCTTTTTGGTTTAGGATTTTTAGTTGGATTTTGCTACCTCAGAATGGGTTAAGCTTATGACTTGGCCAGAAGGCTTAAGCCACATGAAAGCTGAGGTGGTCAACCTCAGTGCCAGGCCAGCAGTGGGCACTGCAGGGTGGTGTGACAAGTCAGACAGCTGGCAGCATAATGCCAGCAGCAAGCTAGGAGTTCTGAATACTAGATTCAATTTAATATTTGTTTGAAGGCAGAACAGATTTCCCATTTGGTTAATAAGTGCACATGGACCTATGGCACAAGGCTCCCTTATACTCTTATTATTAAGTCAAGTCATGAGTTTAGGGATCTGAACCTGGGCCTAAAAAGTGTCGTAAGGCCCCACCCAATCCTGCAACAAGTTGGGTGCAGGAGTCTGCCCACACACATTGAGGTCCACTGCAAAAGTGGGATCTGCAAGGGCAGCACCTGTGCTTCAATGATTGCTTTTAGGAAAGAATACCTCAACATATCTGCAGTATTCTGGGTTGGCTCTGGAATAAGACATATGCTGCTTAGTTCTCTTGTAGCATGGAAAACAACTTCAAGTTGCCCTACATATTATCAATGGCCAAAGCTAAGAAGTTATAAGCTATAGATTGACTGACTGCAAACTGTTTTACAGTCAGTCAAAGTGCTACCTCATCATTGCCTTGAAGAGGGTCTTGTTAATGTTGTAGATGCTTCAATTGTAGCAATACTCCCTAGGTAATTCATCCCTTCCCAAGTAGGTTGTGGGACTCTGGGACAGGGACAGTATCTTCCAACATATTTGTACAGCACTTAACCCACATCTGACTCAGGCTTTTGGTGCTAGTGCAATATGAATAAAATGGAGTCTAGAGTACAACCCAGAGAGGTAGAAAAGTGCCACTAACTTCTGTATTTGGAATAACTTTGCTATGGGAAGCCATGCTCCTGAATCACAAGAGAAGTTATGGGGACTGGCCTATCAAGTGCAAAGCAAACTTTTAAAAAACAAAAACAGAAAACCCCACACCCCTGAGAGAGTCCATCACCTACCTGACTACAATGACTAGTTAAGCCACAGCCCCTGCAACTATTCTCCTCATTTAACATTTTTAAAGTTTTCGTGGTATAATACTACAGCTCAACTAGGGTTCTTTAAGCTCTTGCATAAAGCCAGAGGAAATTAAATTGAAGCCAGGAAGTCAAAACTGGGTGGTTTTCAGAATGCACTGAAGACCACTATTTTAAGCGTTTAAAAATAACCTCTAGTCCAAGCCCATTCACACAGCCTATGACTTTCAGAAGCACCGCATACTGACAAGGAATGCATCAGGCTCAAATCTCTTAAGCAAAGCCTCACTTTAGTAGGCCTCTAGCTTATGCAATGGTATGACCGCATTCTGTTCTGGAGAAGGGGACTGAACCACATTTATTAACTTTGTGCACTACCCTATCTACCACATACGAAGGTCCAAATCCTGCTCACTTTAACCACATGAATCAAGCAGACATCAACCAGAAAACAGCAAGATTTGGCCTCACACTGGTCTTGAAATAGTTAGATATTCTCTCAAAGTAGCTTTCAAGTCCTTTAACATCTTAAGGCAGTGAATGCTAGCAATTCAGCTACTTGGTGGAACAGAGCAGACCAACCTTATGTAAAAACTTTAATGCAGTAAACTTGAGGTAGGTTTGCAGATGGCTTTGGACAGATACTTAAGTGGGCATGAGGTATTTATGTAGCTTGTTCCTGCATATAGGTTTGCCTGTGACTCCATTTGTAATTCTGAAAACTAAATTCTCAAATGCTACACATAGCTTACCCCAACTCTCTTCTGCATTTTATGCCACTCACTGGTGAGCCTGTTCTTGGGTTGTTCATGCTGCAGGCGTATCTGCTGCCTTATTCCGACCATTAGTACTTCTAAACAAACCCAATTAACGCTCTGTTAGTATGAGTGATTTTTATAGAATCTAGCTTGGTAACCTGGAACTACTGACTTTTACCATCACCCGGCACCACACCACTGGACACTTAGATTAGTGCTATTTTATCTTCACTTTGACATTTTGATTTAAGTAAACTGATATTTAAGGCAGACTGACATAAAAAGATCACCAACTTTGTATGGCTTTGACACATAACACAACTATTATCCTAGTTTTTAATTAGTAGTTATTGCAAGAAGCACTGTAATGTAGCACTGTAACTTAGTTGAAGAGTGCCCAGCACACTTCTATTCTGTAACTATAAGTTAATACTAGTATGAGCTACCAACAAAGAGGTTCTAGGTCTCCTGCCAGTATCCCTGGAGGGTTCTTCCCTTTCAGATTCCACCTCTTACGTTTCTCAACCATGCAATTCCAGTCCCACTCTGCACCAGCCCTCAACTGAAATATTAATCTAGCTCTCTAGAGAGAAGGTTTTGTATGGGGCCTCTGAAGTACTGTCTTAGTGCAGGACCCATTACCTCTTTCCCCCACCTTTTCCATAAGATACTAGCGAGTCACCTTCCTCAACAACCCAAATTCTCAGTGGCTTGGGCTCTTTAAGTAGCCTACAACTAGTTCTAAAGAGACTAGTTCATTCTTAGGGTTTCTTGGAATCTGGATGAAAGATATGCTGGAACATTCAGCACATTTATAGCAAGAAAACACTGATTTAGCTAATTTCTTCATAAGATGTTAAACTCTAGCAGTTCCAAAGAAGACCAATAAATTTAAATGCCTGCCAGACTTTTTTCCACAGTAATATTCAATTGAAGGGAAGATTATTTAAATTCAGCAAGTCTCAGTGCAAGGCAGAAAGCTAAAGTATGCTATCAATTATTTGGAGTAAATAACTATCAAAACATTAACTAACAAGTGAGACACACTTTGGATATGCTAGACTAGGGGTAGGCAAACTACAGCCCGTGGGATGGATCCGGCCCACGAGCCGTTTTAAACCAGCCTGCGCGCTCCAGCCGGGGCACCAGGTCAGCGGCTGCACCATGTGGCTCTCGGAAGTAGCCGCATGGCCATGCTCTGAGGGTCGGGGGCTGCTCCACATGTAGGAGCCGGAGAAGGGACATGCTGCTGCTTCCAGGAGCCGCTTGAGCGCCTGCACCCCATAGCCTCTCCCCACACTCCTGCCCCAACCCTGATCCCCCTCCTGCTCTCCAAACTCCTCAATCCCATCCCAGAGCACCCTCCTGCACCCCAACCCCAATTTTGTGAGCATTCGTGGCCTGCCATACAATTTCTATTCCCCAATGCAGCCCTCAGGCCAAAAAGTTTGCTCACCCCTGTGCTAGACAGATTGGATTTTTTGTATAATGTTTTAAAATTTACCATCTTCCACATGGGGGAGAGACTGGGTTGGAAGAGAGGGGAAAAGAAAGGGACCCAAAAGGAGAATAGGTCATCCAAGGAGAGGGAGAACACAACTCACTTTTCTTACTCACTCTGCAGTGTAGCTATACCCTAAAGCAGGAGGTGTGACTGCAGTTCATGTAGGCACATACCTGAGCTAGCTTTGATCTAGCTAAATTAAACATCTAAGTAGATCAAAGCTAACTAGTGTATATATAGCAGTGTGGCTGTGGCAGCAGCATGAGCTAGCCTCCTGAGTACAACTCCACCTGGGACCCTGGGTATAAATGCAAACAGCTAGCCGGTTGCACAGCTAAACTGCTATTGTTACTTGAGCATTGATCTAGCTGCAGCAAAACTAGCTAGCTCAGATATATGCCTACATGAGCTGCAGTCATAGCTCCTGATACTAGTATAAGTGTTCTTAGTCATGACAAATAGACTGGGCCTTCCTTCCTAGAATCCAGGAGACAATATGGGGAGGTCTGAACAATCAGTGTAAATATTTCTATGGATACTGTTAATCAGAGTGACCAGAAAAGTATTTAGAAACAAGTCGGCTTTCAGAAGTAACCTGGGTTGTCTACACACTATAGTAATAGCAGTCACTACTCCTAGTAGGGATGTACATAATAAAATTTTAAAAAAGACTAAGCAAAGTGCACTGTTCCAGGTTACTGGAGTTTAGCTACACGATTTGTAATATTTCAAGTTAGTCCCCCAATGCACCCTGGCTCAAAATGTAGCATGCTTAAGACCAGGGGTAATCAATTTTTTTGTCAAGGTCCAAATTTCTTGGTCAAGATGTAGTAAAGGTCCAGACTCCAGAGAAAATACAAAAAAATAAGTAAAGATTTCATGGTCCATTCAAAAGCATCTAGATTTGGCCTGTAGTCTGCCTATTAATTACCCCTGGTTAAGACCCTCCACAGAACATCTAACTTTAAAGCCACTGGCCATCTTATTCTTGAGGCAATTTCATGATCTCAAACCCAAGTCTCCATCCAAGCTGACATGTAAGATATTCATTCACTATCAAAAATTAAGTAGAGATTGACTAATATATAAATTTCAAGTGGACACACCAAGGCTCTTTAGTTTCCTAGAAGTTTCAGTTCTGAACATTCTGCACCAAGAAGTTTCTCTTTGCTATTTGCAAGTGATAGCTGTTGAGTTTACTGATTAACCTCCCTATTCAGAGCTGTTCCAAAGACCTCAGGCGGCCTTGCTTTATTTTTATAGTGGCCAGGCAGTGTTTGAGATGCTACCAGAGGTGAAAGTAAGCCTGTACGCCCTGGTATGGTGTACTGGCAAGAGCAGGTGCGCCGTACAGGGGCAGCCTGGCTTCCCCGGCTTCCCCAGGTGGCAATTTAAAGGGCCTGGGGCTCCCAGCAGCGGCTGGAGCCCCAGGCCTTTTAAATAGCCACCAGAGCCCCGCCGCCACTCTGGCAGGCTCTGGCGGCTATTTAAAGGGCCTGGGGCAGTAGAGGCAGGGGAGCCCCGGGCTCTTTAAATAGCCCCCGGAGCCCTGGGGTAGCAGCGGCAGCCGGGGGCTCCGGCAGTGGTTTAAAGGGCCCGGGGCGGTAGCAGCCGCCGAGCCCTGGGCCCTTTAAACTGCTGCTGGAGCCCCCGGCTGCTGCTGCTACCCTGGCGGGGGAGGGGAGGGCACTTACCGGTACAGGGTGGGCCGGGTCTGGCTCTGACCCAGCCCCATACTAGTAAGTCCCTATTTCTACTTTCACCCCTGGATGCTACTAGCTATAAAAAGTTTTTGCTAGCTGTCAGCTTTTAGAAAAGCCAGTCTGTTTGAACACCAGGTTCTGCACAGCACATATCCCTATTATTGTAATTAAGGGAAAGGTGTGGAGAGGCAAGCGAAAAGGAGAAACCAGTCTAACTTGATAAAGATGAATAGAAACAGATTTATTTAGAGACTAGGCTTCCTGTCAAGGAGGAAAAAACAAAACAAAACACTTCTGAACATTCTGCTGTTAAACAGAATTAACTTTTAGTACTAAAGTATGCATGTATATCAGGGCTGTTTAAAAAAAAGCTTTTAATAAAAGTTAAATCTTAAATGTGTATAGCACTACAGTATACTTGCCACTCACTAAAGAAAAGTGGCTGAGATTTTAATAATTTTTAATTTGTGTGCTTTCTATAGCAGAATTTTAGTTAAAGAACTTGGAAAAAGAGGCTTATGCCTCTTAAATATAGCTACTTTGGTATTTTAACATCTGGTTTGGCCATTAACCAAGTTAATGGAATTCTGAGATTAAATCTAATATTTAAAGCAACTGCAAACTAACTACTCAAAACTCTTGAGAGTGAGTTTTAGAATGGGGAGCTTTCTTTAATGGGAGCAAGGAGAAGGCAAACTAAAGCCTATTTTGTACATTCTATTTTTCTTGGTAGTCACATTTACTGCAAGTGGCCCATAGTTCATTCTAAATGCAATGTAAATTTGCAACACCATTCAAGACTCCACACCAGTACAAGTGATGTGTAGTGAAGAAGCCAGAAAGAGACCAAGGGGAAAATCCATTAGAGTTCCAAGTGTATCATTTGGACACTAATACGTACTGGCATCTTCACTACCCAACCTTCATTTCCTGCATTTTACAGAAATGAAGAATCCATTTCTATCATACATCAACTATAGGCAAGTACGTATTTCTGTGCCAATACAAGCCATAATTAGAGACGGTTCCACTATTCTCAGTGGCAAAAATATTTACTCCAGAGGAAATTCTATGCCAAAATTTAAAACCATGCACACTTGTGGAGGCTCCAGCATAGCAGTGGGGAGCACAGGACACTGGCTGCATGGAGGTGGGAGACCACCCTGCAGCGCTGCTGCCACCCTCCCCAGACTCGTCACTGCTTACCCTGACACATCACACATCTCAAGAGACGGCCCAGCCCTACCCCTCCAGTCTAAGCACACCAAGATAGTGAACATAAAAGATAGTATCGCACGCATGCCCAGTCCTTGCCCCTGGATCTGGGTGTGGGGGAGAGGGTTCTGTGTGGGGCAATCTGGGTGTGGGTGGCTCAGTGGGGGGGCATCTGAATGCCCAGGAGCTCATTGGGGGTTCCAGGTACTAGGGAATGGGACTGAGGGGGTCCAAGTAAAGGTAGGTGGGGCTTGGTAGGGCAGTCTGGGTGTGGGGGGGCAAGTAGCAGTCCAGCTACAGCTGGCTGAGGTTCAGTGGGGTGGGGGGCTTGTCAGGGTGGTACGGGGTGAGGCTAGTCAGGATGAGGGTTTGAGTATAGGAGGCTCAGCAGGGTATGGTCTGGGTGCAGGGGTGGGGTGCAGCTGCAGGTGGGACTGGGGGGGGATGACAGATGGGTGAGCAGCTCACCATAGTGACCCCCTCCCCCATGGCTGAGGAGCAATGGGGCAGGAAGTAGGGGTGGAGTGGGGTGTGGCGCTTCCTGCACTTGGGGGCAGGTCTTATCCAGCCCCAGTTGCTCCTTGAAGGGGAAAAGGAAGTCCTGTCCTCCCCTGCCCAGACAGGACTAGCAGCTGAGTCTGGTGCAGGGTAGGAAGCACCAGCCAGCTCTTCGGGTGCCAGAAACGATGTGCCCACACTGCTGGTGAGGGACACATGACTGCTCTTGCGGCTTCCCTTTCAGAAGTTATTTTTTCACAGGGAAGCAAAGAAATCTGTGGGGGACACGAATTCTGCATGCACACAGTGGTGCAGAATTCCCCCAGGAGTAAATATTGTATTCAAACTGACAATCCTCATTTGTCTGGATTTTGTATCATACAAGGGTAGCACTACCCTTTGGACAGAGGTGCAAGTTAAACTAAATTAAATCAATTGACAGATTACCATTACATATACTCTCACTCACAAACTGGGCTCATTTTGTTAGTCCTTTAATGCAGATATTTTGAAGGGCAACTTTCTGCCAGGAAATAAGCTAGTTCACTCCCCGACCCAGCTCTTCACTGTCTGTTTCCTGTTGGATAATCTTCAAAAGGAAACAGGTTTAGCTGTCAAGTAGCAGCTTAAAAATGTAACATACCTGATTTGCTATTCCTACTCCACACATTTTTCATGTCTACCATATAGCACTGGAACTGCATGCAGCTATCTAGTACCCATTTTGAGTGTCTTAGAGAGTTAAAATTGGACAGAATTTTGTATTTCTATGATCAACAGACAAAAGGTAGGCGAATGGAGGCCAAAGTGGTTCTCAAGTGAGTTTTCCATGTTACTATCCTCTAATCATATCTAAGATGTTACTAGATTACGCACTGTTTTAAGGGGAATTTGCATGAGATACTAAAGGCCTGCTCCCACTGACCTCTGTAGTAAATTTTCTATTGACTTCAGTGGCAGCAGGAGCCTAATTTTTAGCCAAAGTCAATACACAGAGCATTTATTTACACAAATCGTTGCAAAAAGGACCTCAAATTTTGATGGATAGGGATATTTGTCTAGTGTCCATCACATTATTGTGGCGCTCCAATAAGAGGCATACTAAAATTACAATGACCCAGTACACTAATTGTAGAAAGCAAAAACATACCTGTGTTCAACTTTGTCCTTTTAATATGTACTGTTAGTCAAGCCTTGATGTATTAGGTATGCTGAACTAATACAAGGTAAAAATTCCAACTGCATGTTTCAGTGGAATACTGAATCCCCCCACAACCAAGCCAGATACTCCACATCTAAAGGTATGCCTACACTACAAGTGCTGCAGCAGCAGCTATACCACTCTAGTGGTGACTTACTATAGTGACAGAAGGGATTCTCCCCCCCATTGTAGTAATCCACCCCCTTGAGGCACTAGCTCCCTCAACAGAAGAATTCTTCTGTCAACCTAACCGCATCTACAGTGGGGGGCTAGGCAGACCTAAGGATGTCACACAGGGTGTGATTTTTCACATCCCTGAGCAATGTAGCTAGGTCAACCTAAGTTTTAGGGACAGACCAGGCCCTACTTAGCACTAAGCCCTTCATTCCAAAAGAACGGCCTTGGCAAGGTGTTTCATTGTGAACAACACTCCCCTCCCCCGTCCCCTTAAAAAAAAATGTAATCTCTATAGTTTTGCCAAACAAAGGCTTGATACCCTCACTTACATCAATCTCTAATATTTTAAGTCATTTAAGAGAACGCATTATTAGCTCTTTTATCTAAGAGCTCCATGGATTTCAGTAGCTGAAAACGTTTTACACTCTGTAAGCTACCAAAAATGAAGTGCACTGATCGGTAGTAGCTGAATAACCCCGATCCACCCAGTTAGTTAAATGCAGTTTGTTGCAGCAGTTGAAGACTGGAGAAGTCCCTCATCAACCTAAGTGCCACCTCTTGGGGCGGTGGATTACCTACACCAACAGAAGCCCTTCCTCCTTCCTGGCATAGGCAGTGTCTTCACTAAAGCACAACAGCGGTGCAGCTGCGCCACTGCAGCATTTAAGTATAGACCTGCCCTTGGGCATAAATCCTCTGCCAGTATTTTCCTCCACTATTCAGGGTTGCACTGTATTAGTCTCTAGAGATTATGCATTAAAAAAACATTTTGCCCTTAGCTTTTCTGCCTGTGTGCGCTGATATGGTTACATAACTGTCCGGACACACACTGATAGTCCTTGGTACAGAAAGGGCAAAACTTGGTCTGGCATTTTGTACTACCTGCAAGCAGGTTACAAAGGAGTCTGCAGTATGAAGCAGACTGGCGGTTACTAGCTGCATATAATTCTCCACTGATTAAGTATATTCAAAAGCTGTATATAGTTTGTCTACAGATAGTGATGCAGACCTGCCAGGAGAGAAAAGGTGCTAGATAGTACAGCACATACTGTGCAGATGTAGACATTTTTTTTGAATGTGTAGTCATATTGACCATTACATTGACAGTACTAACAGCTAAGATGTGCAGACAAGTTAGTTTAATATCGAGACAGTCCAATGAAGTTACAACCAGAACACAAAAAAGTAAGTTTCCAGGTGATTTGGAAGGGGGGGTTGTCCATTTCCTAAACAATGGAAGACAACGTTTTTTAATTTAGAAACTAACCCCCTCATCATATTTAGCAGCCCTAAATATTTACAAAGTTCCCTGAGTTGAGAACATACCCACTACCCTATACAATAGATTCCACTCCAGAAAGAGTACTGCTATATACAGCAAAAAGAACAGGAGTCCTTGTGGCACTTTAGAGACTAACAAACTTATTTGAGCATAAGCTTTCATGGGCTACATCCCACTTCTTTAGTCTCTAAGGTGCCACAAGTACTCCTGTTCTTTTTGCTGATACAGACTCACACGGCTGCTACTCTGAAACCTGCTATATACAGGTATCAGGCTTTTTAAAAAGCTGCAACCCACAATGTGGAGGCAATCAAAAGATGCAACATGGCAACTGTAGTTTTAATATGCCTTTAAGATTTTGTACTTCACACCACATGGGGTGGAGGAGGTGGTGAAAGGATTAGAAAGAAAAAAATTTCCTCTCCCTCTTGAATTTTGCAGCCTTTTTAAGGAGATGGTATATCTCCATATCTCAGAGAGCTGGAAGGGACCCCAAGTCCAACCCCCTGCCTTCACTAGCAGGACCAATTTTGCCCCCATCCCTAAGTGGCCCCCTCAAGGATTGAACTCACAACCATGGGTTTAGCAGGCCAATGCTCAAACCACTGAGCTATGCCTCCCCCCAAATGCAACCTTTTTTCTACAACTTGAAAAGCAAAGATGCTGACGTTTTTCAGACAGCAATCTGCATTTGTTACAAACCACATCCACTAGGTGGGGGGGGGGGGGGGGGGGGGGGGAGGAGAGAGAGTGTCTGTGTGTGTGTTCGGAGGGGGGCAGTGCTGGGGGCACACGGAGAAAAGCGTGATTATCCGGACGGCGCACCGAGACAGATCTGGGGCTCAGCGGGTGGGAATCTGTGCCAGCCCTTCTCTCTAAAAGCCATTGACTCAGTCACCCCAAGTATTTGCACAACAGGCGAGCCCGTGACCCAGGAGAGGCATTTGAATCACAGGGCGGGGGTGGTTGCAAGGCATCCTGTACGGACGGTGCAAGCATTGCAGAACAGGGTATTATGGTACATGCTGCGCACTGTTGCGGGGTGAAAGGGGGGCGGTTCAAGGCAGGAACCAGCTGCAATCCCGGTTAACTCCCCGCGTCTTGCGAGCGGAGGAGCTCCGGCTCCCCGTCTCTCTCTTCCCCGAGGAAGGGGCGGGATAAGATTTGCGGCTGGCAAACGCCAGACACGATCCCGAATCCGCGAGGGACGCTTCGGCTTCAAGGCCTCTGCCGCCGCCTCCCCTTTTGTTTGTGGGTTGCGCTCGGAGCGGATATCCCCGCCCCCCGGGACTCGGGTGGGGGAAATGCAGGGGAGATCCGGGCAGCTGGGCTCGCCCCAGACACAAAGAGCTGCTATAATGCAGCCTCCTATGCGGGGCTTTCCCTACCCGAGCCCTCCACAGCTCCCCCTGTGTGTGTGTGTGTGTGTGTGGGGGGGGGGGGAAGCCAGCCTCCAATAAACAGCCCCCCCCCCCAATCTCCAGGCACTAGCTGGGGCGGGGGCTGCCTTGCAGCCCAACGAGAGACGGGACTAGAAATGGCTAAACCTACTAAAAGGCTTTAGCGGGGAATGCAGCGTCCCACTCCCCCGGGCGCTTGGGACAAAGCGACCGGCCCCCCCGCCCCAGCGCACACAGAGCCGGCCACACGGTGCGTGCGGAGAAGCAATCCGCGTTTGCTCGCGGCACGCAGAGGAGCGACCCGCTGCCCGCCCCCCGTTGGGACAAGCAGACATGCGACCCGCCTACCAGGCGCCCTGCTGCAGGCACAGGACCTGCCCGCTCCTTCAGCCGAGGCAGAGCCGCCGCCTCGCCGGCACTCACCCTGGCTCACGGGCGCTGCGCGCTGCACTCGGCGCCAGGCACTCGGCGCAGGCGGCTCGGTGCCCCGGTGCACACGGAGCGCGGCCAGCCACGCACCATCCCGAGCGAAACCACCAGACGCGACCCGGGCAGCGACGGCTCGTTACCCTGCAGCTCCGCCTTATATAGGGGCAGGGGCGGCGCGGGGCGGCGGCCAATCGGCGCGCGGTGCCCGGGCCCTGGCTAGCAACAGCTGACGGAGGCGGAGCGGGGGCGGGGGGCTCGGTGACAGCGGCGAATGGAAGGGATCCAACCGCCCGAGACACGGCGGGGCGGGGAGAGGAGACCCCTCATCCTCGATNTCCCCCCCCCCCCCCCCGCACCAACCGGACTGCCCATTAACGACCCCCCCTCGCCCTGGAGCGAGCCCCCCCCCGCACCAGCCCGACCCCTTCCCCCGTCCTGGAGCGAGCCCGCACCAGCCCGACCCCTTCCCCCGCCCTGGAGCGAGCCCCCCCCCCGCACCAGCCCGACCCCTGCCTTCCACCTTATCTTCCCTGCTGGCGACGCCTTCGGTGAATGGGTGGGTTCCGCTTCCCAGAGCTACCTGGTGCTGGGGCAGTTGAGGGCCCGGCTGCTGGCAGGATAGGGAGCGGGGCCCACCCGTGGCACACTCACTCCAACCAGCTTTTAAGAAAAGTGGTGGGTGGGGAAGAGGCCTGGCCCTCTTTCCCCGCCCCCCCGCTCTCCAATGCCTATGGGGTCCCAGAGTTCTCAGGCTTTCCAGGGAGATTGGGTCGGAGGCTTTGCCTGCAGTAGCCCATAATCCAGGTTTAACATTTACATGCATTGGTCACCACTCACCAGGGCCTCTGCACAGATGCCACTTTCAGGCTGTTCGTAGTGTTCTCCTCTGTTAGCAGAGCCGTTAATCTACCCAGCCCTCCATCCCCAACCACCTCAGACCTTGCCATATAGTGTCAGGGCATGCTGGGAATAGGCCCAGAAACTAGAGGTGCTGGGTGTGCTGCAGCTCTGCTTCTGGCCCCCAACGCAGGGTCCCAGCAACCGGCCCCGAGCCCAGGGCTCTGCTTCTGGCCCCGCGCCCAGGGTTCTGCTTCCGGCCCCGCACATGGGATCCCAGCTGCCGGCCCCTCATCTGGGGCTTGGCTCCCCTCCCGGCCCCGCATGCAGGGTCCCGGCTTCCCTCACACCCAGGTCTCTGCTCCTGGCCCTGCACATGGGGTCCCGGCTGCCACTCCACATCTGGGGCTCTGCTCCCAGCCCCAGATACAGGGTCCTGGCTGCTGTCCCTGTGCCCACCCCTTACCTTTGTCCAGGTCCCCCCTGTAGACACGACCATGCTCCCATCCCCAGCTCGCTGGGGACAGGGGGACGGACAGAGGTAAGGGGGCTGGCTTTCAGCACCCCCACTAGTAAAAGTGTTCCAGCGCCACTGATGCTAGGGGTCTGCTACAGCAGCCTGAGATTGGCAAGAGACAGGGGCATGCAGAAAAATCCCACCTTCAACCCTGCATGGTCACACTGCTGCAAGAACCCCAACAGGTTTGGCATTCATCATCATTCTGGATAAGTATACAAGCTTCTGAATGGTTATCTAACCTACATATTGCAGGATAGATTTAATCACATATACATAGAAAGCAGGACAAAGTAATCTAGATTAAACACCCAGTTTTATCTAATTAAATCAGTGCAACAAACTACATGAGTATGGCTTTTCCCCTTAATTTGCCAGTTGGCCTAGTCAGTAGTACCAAGCCACAACACTCAAGGTTCATGCCAGCTTCCATTGTAATTCAACCTATACAGACAGTGCAAAGCATTTCAGAACAGTATACTATATTATACTGAACCCTGTACAGTGTTTATAAGGAAGGGGGAAGCTACCGCGTTGAAAGGAGAATTTGTTTCGTGGTCCATGTGTTGTTTTTATTTTAGTAGCAACTCAATCACAATCAGGGCTCCATTATGATAGGCATTATACAAAAAGATTCCTACATTCTTCAAAGCCTTCTAGTGTCAATTTGTGCTTCATTTGTACTGTGGTAGCACCTAGAGGACCAAACCCCAGTGAACAAACATAACTAAGACAGTCATTGCTCCAAAGAGTTTTACAGTTTATGTAAATCTCACTATTTGTCTATTTCCAGACCTATGTTTAATATTAGTTATTCCCTCCCAAATTTTTGTGATACCTTGTACTCCACCCTTAACCAGTAACCAGATTAAGGGGTTTCTTCAATCTTTCTCTGAAGCATCTGGTACTAGTTGCTGTCGGAGGATACTAGAGTTGAGCAATCACTATTATGATGCAGGATGGCAGTTCCCAACAATACAAAAAACAGCTTGTTCCAGAATTAGGCCTTGAAAAGTTAGTTTAAGGTTGATGATATGCTCTAGAGAACGCTTCTGCAAGAAAAGTTATAGCATTTTCAGAAAAAGCCCGTTTTACCATCTCTCATCTTTTATTTGTTCTCCAGAGCTTGCATAACTCCTTGCCTGCTTTTTACAAGCTGCACTTTACTTGTGGTTTACTTTTAATTAGTTGAATAAAACATCTGTTAGTCATGTGTTCATGATCAGCTGTGAAGGAAGAGACTAAAAATTAATCACTAAGCACTTTCTGCAAGTTTAAAAATTGCACTTTTTTTTAAAGTGCAAGATCAACTAACTAGTTTCTTTCCTAGTTAATAGCAAGTGATCTGACTGTTCTGACAATTCAATGTTTGTCATCATGATATTCCATCTATTTCTTTTGTCAACTGAACAGATGCAATGGTAGCTTCAGACCACACCATTCAAATGTGGGTACCTTATTAAGATGTATGAATCCCACGTTTAGATGGGTAATACAGAGGTGTGTAAATGCCTGTTTTAAATACCTAATTGTCAGTGCAAGTGCTAGAGAGACAGAGTGAGGTAATATCTTTCATTGGATCAACTTGAGTTGATGAGAGAGACAAGCTTTTGGGCCACATTGAGCTCTTCTTCACGTTTGAGTGGCTCAAAAGCTCTCTCTCTCACCAACAGAAGTTGGTTCAATAAAAAAACATTACCTCTCTCACCTTGTCTCTTTAGTATCCTGGGACCTGCACAGCTACACCTACGTTGCAGAGTAAGTACTCTGATGTAGGATATAGATAGGTGTCCTAGTAATAAAGCATGTACTTTTATCAGAGTTGTTAGATCCTTTTGTATGAATGCATTTATGACAGAGCTGATCAGTAAGAAAAGTCTGTTCAGTTTATTAGGGGGAAAAAAACACTTCAGTAATAGCACCTTCCTAACCCTAAAGAAAAGTCTAGAAGTTTCTTTTGGCACACTTTGAAAACCTGTTCCCGTTGTAAAAATATTCAGTGGTTTTTGCAACATGTATTCAATAAATCACACAGGACAACATTGTTTGTTCATATCAGTGTCTCATAGTTGCTAATGGACTTATTTTCAATATCCCAGGGGCACTTCTCTAATAAAAAAATAGGCCTTCCCAGATGGAGAGCACAAGGTACAACCTTCACCATTTTACAGGAAGTCCGGGAAGGACACTGGCACACTCGGTAGAGACAAGCTAAAACACGCTCTGCAGCTGTGCAGCAGATGAGAAACTGTTGATAATGCTTCCTACAGTGTGACAGATCAGCTAGTTAGAACTGAGAATATTCACACTTTCTCTTTCCAGCAGCCAACACTGAGGGCATGGCTACATAGGAAAGTTTTTTTTGTTACAGCTGAAGCAATTTTTTTCTCTCAACTTTACACTGTTTGCAGCATCTCCTCTCCTCTTTCAATACCTTCTTCTTTAGCACTCAGTACTCCCAGTTCATCCACATGCCTGATGGCTTCAGTGAGAGTTTTGTGTGCAGAAGAACTGCACACATAAGGCTATAATCATAGACATTTGAGATGACCAAGACCCAGTCTCTTTGCTAGTTCAGGATTGAGCCTTACAGTAAGTTTCCCAGGGTTTTATCCAGACTAGTTTTAAATGTTCTTAGCAGTGGAAATGCCATAACTTCCCCTTGGAGACTGTACCACAGGCCAGTCAATTGCACTGCCAAGGAGATTTATATTCAAATTACAATTTTGTCCTGTTACTTCTAGATATTCCCCACCAACTCCCGCCCTTGTAATGTCCCAAATAGTCTCTCTACTTGCCTGATAGTTACATCCTTTGGTTATTCACCTTAGCCAAACTGCACCTCTCTTTTGGAGTTTCCTCATTTCAACCCTCCCAATCCCCTGATAATTTTTATTACTTTCCTATGAACTCAAACTCTCCAATTTGTCAGTGTCTTGCTAGAAGTGTGATGCCTGGAAATAGTTGCAGGATCAGGTTTGTGTAGCAACATTTATTCTTTATATAACCATAATATTTATTCCTCACGCTTCCTTTTGCCCACAGATTTGGAATGGTTTATGAGTATTTGCTCTTTATATTAGAGATACAAGTTCTGATACTGCTAGGATTGTAATTGCCAAGACAACATTCCTTTTGGAAGGTTGGTACACTTGTTCTCCTTTAGTCTATAGTATGGTACTCTTCTATGGTTTTTCAGAAGTAACTATTACTGGTGCAGTAATTTGTGAATTCCCATATATCAGAACGTATATCATTCACGCCTGGTTTACACGTAAAACTAAGTCAACTTAGCTATGTCACTCATGGGTGTGAAAAATTCATGCTCCTGAAAGACATAATTAAGGTGACCTAAACCTTGGGTTAGAAGACAGGATTCTGGTCTAGGTGGACCTTTGGTCTGACCCAGTATGGACGTTCTTATGTTCTGGTATAGCCAGCACTATGTCGACAGAACAATCCTTCCTTTGAGCTGATCACTGCCTTTTGAGGGGCTAGATTAACTACAGAGATGAAAAGTCCCCTTCCGTTGCTGTAGCAAGCATCTATGCTATGGCGCTACAGTGGCACAGCTGCAGTGCACTGCAGTGTTTGCAGCAGGGACAAGTCCTCAGACAGGCTTCATTCTTATTGAATTAGGAATGGTTGTTTTGCAGGGTGTTCCTTACTCTCTAGCTGTTTGAACATCTGTTTTTATTCAAAATATATTTTTAGAAGGCCAAAATGTCTCTGTCCTTGTTTGAGGAAGAGGTGAGACAATTCACTTATGAATGGATCCATTGCAGAGCCAACTTGTTGTTACACTAACCTACAAATATATTGAAGATGTAAAGCCAAAGTCAGACTCCCTTTGAAACTAGCAACAACAATACTCAGACCGTGCGGGTCCATAGCGCCAAACATACATGGCCACATAGTATGGCTTTAATCCAGGCATCTAAAAACTACACAGGGTTATTACTGATCTGGTACAGCCAGGTTAAGTGTGGACGACTCCCAAGCCATGGGCAGACAACATTCCTTTTTGACTTCAAGTCCAATCTTAAGGGCTTGACATGCAGGGACTTTCTCTCTGAGGTGGGCTAACTGACACTATATATGACACTGTGGGCAGGTGATTTCTACCCTCTGAACCTTTATTTCCTCATCTGTAAAATGGAGATAGCACCCAACTTTAAATAGCATTTTCAGATCATGCAGTTTTATTATAGTTCTGCTAGTTGATGCATGTACACCCATTCCAATTGACTTTAACATGACTAGTATATGAAAAACATGTCCCCTTACATTTTAATTTTTTTTTATTATTGGTCCCTCTGGCTCAGGGGCATTCTTCAGTCATATTGCTCTAGGTAGAGCTTTTAATGACACAATGTCAATGCAGCTTTATTTTACAAGCCAATAGCCAGATTCCTGCATGGATAATCTGAGAGATTGAAGGCTGACTAACTAGTCATAGTGAGGGAATCTGAGGGATGATAGTATAATAAGCTTAATTACTATAGAAATTTCATTTCCCATCAGGTTTAGGAAGTGCAATGTGTTTATCATTAACTATCTGGAGGGTGTGGGCAACTGAGGCTTCTTGCAATGGTCAGGAAGTTGAGCATGTCTCAGTCATTTTATTGTGGATTAGAGGTATGTCTACACTGCAGTTAAACACCTGCGGCTGGCCTCAAGCTCGTAGAGCTCAGGCTAGGGGGACGTTTAATTGTCTTCTAGACATTTGGGCTTGGCCTGGAGCCTGAGCTGTGGGACCTTCCCCTCTTGTGGGGTCTCAGAGCCAGGGTTTCAGCCCAAGACCAACTGTGTCCACTGCAATTAAACAGCCCCTTAGCCCAACTCCTGTGAGCCCAAGTCAGCTGTAATGGGCCAGCTGTGGGTGTTTAACTGCAGTGTAGACATTATAAAATGACATCATTGGCTACTCCTCTTTTTCAAACCTGGGTATTTGTTAGCATTAAAATAGCACATACCCAAGATCACACTGTATCTTATTTTCATTTTGTTATAATGACCTAGAAGAGCAAAGTGTAAAAGCAATTTTTAAGCTTTTAAAGTGAAGGTGAAGTATCCCACAGTAGTGGAGTTGTTGGCGCTAACTGATTTTTGTTGTTGCTGTTGTTAGTACTAATTCCACCTTCACATACACTTTAATAAATATTTACTCCAATAAAACAAAAAGGCAGTTCTTCTTACCCACCAGTAATTTCAAGGCTGAGTCCTCTTACCCTATTCAGTACAGAAGGTACTACTGCATGATAGCAGCAGACTGGGAACTATGTGTAAGGCAGCCAAAGAGGGTATGGCTAAAACCCATTTGAGCATAAGCTCAGCTGCAGCCTTTGAAGCCCCTTTTGGCATACAGTCTGGGAAGGGAAGTATCTGTGCTTGCATGCTATGGCTTCTGACTTGAAAGAGAAGTTCTTGTGTATGGTTACACAGATGTTAATTAGAAATGTGGATACAGTACTGTATCTTATATTGGGGTGAGGAGTGAGATCACAAAAGTCTAGTCATACTTCTCATTTTTGTCTGATTGCAACACAATTGTCTGTCTCTCATTTTACATCTAACACCACAAACCTGGTGTTCTCATTGTTTATCTTACATAGTGACACCACAGAGCCCAAATGTCTGGAAAACAAGAAAAAAAGCGAACATCATTCTGGGATGTATATTAGCAGGAGTATTGTAAGGAAGACACGAGAAGTAATTCTTCTGCTCTACTCTGCGCTGATTAGGCCTCAACTGGAGTATTGTGTCCAGTTCTGGGCACCACATTTCAGGAAAGATGTGGACAAATTGGAGAAAGTCCAGAGAAGAGCAACAAAAATGATTAAAGGTCTAGAAAACATAACCTATAAGGGAAGATTGAAAAAATTGGGTTTGTTTAGTCTGGAGAAGAGAAGACTGAGAGGGGACATAACGGTTTTCAAGTACATAAAAGATTGTTACAAGGAAGAGGGAGAAAAATTGTTCTTCTTAACCTCTGAGGACAGGACAAGAAGCAATGGGCTTAAATTGCAGCAAGGGCGGTTTAGGTTGGACATTAGGAAAAACTTCCTGTCAGGGTGGTTAAGCACCGGAATAAATTGTCTAGGGAGGTTGTGGAATCTCCATCATTGGGGATTTTTAAGAGCAGATTGGACAAACACCTGTCAGGGATCGTCTAGATCAGTGGTTCCCAAACTTGTTCTGNGCAGGGTGTTCCTTACTCTCTAGCTGTTTGAACATCTGTTTTTATTCAAAATATATTTTTAGAAGGCCAAAATGTCTCTGTCCTTGTCTGAGGAAGAGGTGAGACAATTCACTAATGAATGGATCCATTGCAGAGCCAACTTGTTGTTACACTAACCTACAAATATATTGAAGATGTAAAGCCAAAGTCAGACTCCCTTTGAAACTAGCAACAACAATACTCAGACCGTGCGGGTCCATAGCGCCAAACATACATGGCCACATAGTATGGCTTTAATCCAGGCATCTAAAAACTACACAGGGTTATTACTGATCTGGTACAGCCAGGTTAAGTGTGGACGACTCCCAAGCCATGGGCAGACAACATTCCTTTTTGACTTCAAGTCCAATCTTAAGGGCTTGACATGCAGGGACTTTCTCTCTGAGGTGGGCTAACTGACACTATATATGACACTGTGGGCAGGTGATTTCTACCCTCTGAACCTTTATTTCCTCATCTGTAAAATGGAGATAGCACCCAACTTTAAATAGCATTTTCAGATCATGCAGTTTTATTATAGTTCTGCTAGTTGATGCATGTACACCCATTCCAATTGACTTTAACATGACTAGTATATGAAAAACATGTCCCCTTAAATTTTAATTTTTTTGATTATTGGTCCCTCTGGCTCAGGGGCATTCTTCAGTCATATTGCTCTAGGTAGAGCTTTTAATGACACAATGTCAATGCAGCTTTATTTTACAAGCCAATAGCCAGATTCCTGCATGGATAATCTGAGAGATTGAAGGCTGACTAACTAGTCATAGTGAGGGAATCTGAGGGATGATAGTATAATAAGCTTAATTACTATAGAAATTTCATTTCCCATCAGGTTTAGGAAGTGCAATGTGTTTATCATTAACTATCTGGAGGGTGTGGGCAACTGAGGCTTCTTGCAATGGTCAGGAAGTTGAGCATGTCTCAGTCATTTTATTGTGGATTAGAGGTATGTCTACACTGCAGTTAAACACCTGCGGCTGGCCTCAAGCTCGTAGAGCTCAGGCTAGGGGGACGTTTAATTGTCTTCTAGACATTTGGGCTTGGCCTGGAGCCTGAGCTGTGGGACCTTCCCCTCTTGTGGGGTCTCAGAGCCAGGGTTTCAGCCCAAGACCAACTGTGTCCACTGCAATTAAACAGCCCCTTAGCCCAACTCCTGTGAGCCCAAGTCAGCTGTAATGGGCCAGCTGTGGGTGTTTAACTGCAGTGTAGACATTATAAAATGACATCATTGGCTACTCCTCTTTTTCAAACCTGGGTATTTGTTAGCATTAAAATAGCACATACCCAAGATCACACTGTATCTTATTTTCATTTTGTTATAATGACCTAGAAGAGCAAAGTGTAAAAGCAATTTTTAAGCTTTTAAAGTGAAGGTGAAGTATCCCACAGTAGTGGAGTTGTTGGCGCTAACTGATTTTTGTTGTTGCTGTTGTTAGTACTAATTCCACCTTCACATACACTTTAATAAATATTTACTCCAATAAAACAAAAAGGCAGTTCTTCTTACCCACCAGTAATTTCAAGGCTGAGTCCTCTTACCCTATTCAGTACAGAAGGTACTACTGCATGATAGCAGCAGACTGGGAACTATGTGTAAGGCAGCCAAAGAGGGTATGGCTAAAACCCATTTGAGCATAAGCTCAGCTGCAGCCTTTGAAGCCCCTTTTGGCATACAGTCTGGGAAGGGAAGTATCTGTGCTTGCATGCTATGGCTTCTGACTTGAAAGAGAAGTTCTTGTGTATGGTTACACAGATGTTAATTAGAAATGTGGATACAGTACTGTATCTTATATTGGGGTGAGGAGTGAGATCACAAAAGTCTAGTCATACTTCTCATTTTTGTCTGATTGCAACACAATTGTCTGTCTCTCATTTTACATCTAACACCACAAACCTGGTGTTCTCATTGTTTATCTTACATAGTGACACCACAGAGCCCAAATGTCTGGAAAACAAGAAAAAAAGCGAACATCATTCTGGGATGTATATTAGCAGGAGTATTGTAAGGAAGACACGAGAAGTAATTCTTCTGCTCTACTCTGCGCTGATTAGGCCTCAACTGGAGTATTGTGTCCAGTTCTGGGCACCACATTTCAGGAAAGATGTGGACAAATTGGAGAAAGTCCAGAGAAGAGCAACAAAAATGATTAAAGGTCTAGAAAACATAACCTATAAGGGAAGATTGAAAAAATTGGGTTTGTTTAGTCTGGAGAAGAGAAGACTGAGAGGGGACATAACGGTTTTCAAGTACATAAAAGATTGTTACAAGGAAGAGGGAGAAAAATTGTTCTTCTTAGCCTCTGAGGACAGGACAAGAAGCAATGGGCTTAAATTGCAGCAAGGGCGGTTTAGGTTGGACATTAGGAAAAACTTCCTGTCAGGGTGGTTAAGCACCGGAATAAATTGTCTAGGGAGGTTGTGGAATCTCCATCATTGGGGATTTTTAAGAGCAGATTGGACAAACACCTGTCAGGGATCGTCTAGATCAGTGGTTCCCAAACTTGTTCTGGGCTTGTGCAGGGAAAGCCCCTGGCAGGCCGGGCCGGTTTGTTTACCTGCCGCGTCCGCAGGTTTGGCTGATCACGGCTCCCAGTGGCCGCGGTTTGCTGCTCCAGACCAATGGGAGCTGCTGGAAGCGGCGCGGAATGAGTTTGGGAACCACTGGTCTAGATAATACTTAGTCCTGCCTTGAATGCAGGGGACTGAACTAGATGACCTCTCGAGGTCCCTTCCAGTTCTATGATTCTATGTATGTTAAAGAAACATGACCGCGCTTGCCTTTTTCTTTGTCTGTCCCTACTTTTGGGGGCATCTGTATCCCACACTTTAGAGGCCCTTGACTTGCTGCAACACTGAACTTCAGACATAGCACATAACCTCTCTGTACCTCAGTTCCCCCTTCACAGCTGTAAAATGGATACAGTAATATCTACTTCACAGGGGTTATCACAACCTGAGACTTTGACAAACCAAGAACAAAGGCTTTTGCCTTTCACAAGCTTCCTCCATTTCCTGGTACAACTTCACCCTTTTTTGTGCTAGAGGTGTTTTGTCGGTGTGCTCATGTGCATCCCAGCTCTTGTGAGATTTTTTTTCTACTTTCTCAGACTCCTGTATCCCTCAAGGCTCTCCCATTAAAGTTAATGTAAAAGAAATAGAAATCACATGGGTTTTAAACTTCTGATTTCATTTTCTGTGCGGATAGGCATCGCTGCAGGAAGTGTCTGTAGCAGAGCTGGGAGACTGCAGCAAGATTTGGTGACATAGTGCTACTGCTTTCGCAAAGTGAAAGATTTAAGTCAGTATTATAGGTGACTAAATTTTACTGCTTATGAGTCTTGTTTAAAAAAAAAACAAAAAAAAAAACTTCTGGAGACTGGCCCAAAACTGAAACACATGTTGCAAACTTTGTGACTGAAGCCCATCTCAGTAACAGCCTGAACCAGAACACTAGATACTCCTTGAGTGTGGGGGGAAGTTCATATTTTAAATCCTGTTTCAAATTTCATGAATCAGGATCCCATTTCTAAATTCCCATTTTCTGTTCTTGGAAGTATTGGAATGATTTTAAAAAGCTGTGATTAGGTATCTACTGGCTGGAATTCATAAACCAGGTTTTTTAGTGTTGCCATGTGTAGATTGTATCCTATGGCCATTTTAGTATTTGTAGAGAATCGTGATTAGGTCATGGAAATTAGGACTTCTGGATTATATTCCTGGTTCTGCCATTGACTTGCTGCAATATTGAACTTCAGATGCATCACATAATCTTTCTGTATCTCAGTTCCCCCTTCACAGCTGTAAAATAGGTACAGTAATATCTACTTCACAGGGATTATAAAGATTAACCTACTGTTTTTAAAGTGTGTTGAGATCCTTAAATGAGAGGTGCTATTAAAGAGACAAGGTAATATCTTTTATTAGATCCATTTCTGTTGGTGAGAGAGACAAGCTTTCAAGGCACTCAGAGCTCTTCTTTGGGTCTATAAGTGCATTAAAATACAGACTATTTGGGGAGGGGGGGGAGAAAGGACTACATTTTGTTAACTTTAAAACTGCACTGTGAGTGATGCCACAGGTAGAGTCATACAAATCCTAATGATTAGTGGTTTTGTTGCTTTTGAACTATGCACATTAGGTTTTGAAGTACCAGGTCCTAGATATTACTTATTATGAATACCATAGATTAACAATGTTGAAATGTTTTAAAAATCATTTTTCTGTATTCTGTTTACATCATCTCTGTACTTGTCTCAGCTTGAATGATGAGGGACAGGCCAGTTACTTTCTAGTCAGATTCACTTTGAAATTCTTATGCAGTAGCAGCAGTGCTACAATGTTTGGGTTGCAAACATTGCAAGGTAATTATTGTTGTTATTATTATTAAAAAAGCTTTGGAATAAAATAGTCACAAATATTTCTATGTAGTTTCTTTTTTTTTAAACAAACAAGCACCAATCATTTGAGCTAAATTTTTGATCTGACAGGCTTCCCTTGCTTATAAACAATACAGAGTAAGAAAAGACAACTGTGTTATTTTCTTTTACCCAAAAATGCTATTCAGCCAGATCCTAGACATACTGGTCACAGACTTCAGTACACAGATGCCAACCAGACAAGTGAAACTAATAATGATCTGTAATTTCTCGAATACTTTCATTCCACTATAACCATCAGTAAAGAGTGCTTCCCAGCAGTGGGGGGGCCCCCCTGGAAAAATGGGCATGCCCTGACCCTCTCCACCTGCCTGCCAGGTGCTCCTGCCGGGGAGTGGGGTCAGGGCGCGGGGGCTTGTCCCGCTCCCCCCCCACCCAGCACTCCTGCCAGGAAGCAGGGGAAGCCCCCATACCCTGACCCTGCTCCCCAGCAGGAGCACGGGGCGGGCGGAGGAAGTGGGGCAAGGCCCCACACGCCCCAACCCCAGAAGGGCGGGGGAGATTGCAGGCGGAAGGGGGAGAGGGGCCCCCACTTGTTCTGGCCCAGGGCCCCACAAATCCCTAATCCACTTCTGCTTCCCAGAAGCTCTAACAAACTTAAGAGCTCACATTTGTAACCCCTTCACGTCTCATTTTGAGCAGTTTAAGGTTTTGTTTCTTCAGCTCTGCCACGTAGCTTTTTTTTTTTTTAATATTAAAAAATTGAAGGTAACAAAAAAGCATGTTCAATCTAACCAATATGAAGCATTGCCTTTGAGGTGACAAAGCCCTGTCTGGGATGATTTAGTTGGTGGTGGTCCTGCTTTGAGCAGGTGGTTGGACTAGATGGCCTCCTGAGGTCTCTTCCAACCCTAATATTCTAGAGGTTAGAGACTCGTGTACCTCTAGTATTTTTGATAAGCAGCAGTTTTTGACTGTGAAAGAACATTTACTGGTAAGCTGGGTGACTCAGTTACTGTACAGGACAGTTGTTTGCTTATTCTGCTACAGAATGGCGAGGAGGTGTGGGGAAATCAAGAGGATTCAGGTCTCCTTTTACTGGGTTAAACTAATTTTGATTTGTCAAAATTGCAAATATTGTAAAGGTGACCTACAAATGAAGTAAAATGGTTTTTGTTTTTACTTTTGTTTTCTTTTCTAATGTATTAAAGTGGCCCTAAAGATCAACATTCCCTACCCCGTAACACAAAGTTTAGTTTTTACCTGAGAAGTATGAGTCTTGTCTTCCTTGTCTTTTGCTGGAGATTTCCATGGAGAACCAGTAGGAGAGCTTTCTTTGCTCTTAACTGATTGGGGTAGAAGTGTGGGTTTAAAAAAAGTCTTTCCTCAGCTGTTTAAGGCATTTGACTTAAGTAGGTGCTATCACCACTAAGAAGTCTGACTGTAAATCCCCACTCCTCTCAATTGCTCAGGTTTTGCTTCTTACTATTTGTGATCTCATAATCCTACTTGTACTCCAGTGGTTCATAGAGAGAGCACTGAGTAGACACGGTCTGAATGTCTAATATGAAAAACAAGCAAGGAGGGTGGAAAAAAACCTGACGTTTAAAATAAGCTGCAGCCACCTGCACTTTTCAAGTCTTTTTCTTATACCAGAAGGTATAAACAAGGTTCCAGCTCTTTTAGTGGGGGCAGGTCATCTTTAAAAGCATGACCAGAATAAGACAGCAGGGGTATTCAGGTTATAGCCATGTAATGACTGTCAGACTTAACACCTGAGGAAAAGCTGTGTAGCCCTAGAATCCAGGAACGCTGGGCTACAGTCCACTAAGTTTCACTCTTTATCCATATCTCCTTATTTTTTTTAAGCCACTCAAAGATTTGTCTTTAAAGGGGTCCAATATACATCTGTTATTCCCACTGATATTAAACCTTGGTGGATTTCTAGACGTATGGGCTGATGCCTACCAGACATTTCAGACTGGAATTGAGACTTTTATCTTTTAAGTGTGTTTGTTCAACTAAAGAAAAAAAATTTAAAAAGAATTTACCAGCTTTAGTATCATGGTTTGATAAGTGCAAATGACCAAAGTGCAGTAATCTGAGGCATGCTGTTAAAAACATACTTTAGTTTAAATGGTGTTGGCCTGACAGACATGGAAGATGAAGTACCCTCTTTAGATATATAAATTTAGGCTGCAAGCTATTCCAGCACCTTCTGCTTCTCTCTGCTTTGCTCCGTTCTATTGTGCTCAATAGAACAAGACATTTAGGCCCAAATCTCAAAGATACTTAGGTGCCTAATCACCAGACTTAGGCACCTAAGTCTCAGGTTTGGCACCTAAATCCTAGATTTGGCTCCACTGCGATCTACAAAACTCCTGCTGAACCCTCTATGCGCCTAAACTCACTTGGTGCCTACCTTTTCTGGGTAAAAGTTACCTGGGTGCCTAAATTTTGGCCTCTGGGCACATATGCTGCTGCCTCCTTTTAGCTATCTGGATGCCTATGTCCCACCTAAGCCCCAAAGTGATTCACAAACAAACAGAAGATGGGAGCTAGGCAGCCAAATGCCTATCTGAGGTCAAATGTGGTAGGTGCCCTCTGAGCATGGCTGGATCCCATTGAAAATCCCACTGCTGCAAGAGGAGAAGATGCCACCACCACCCACCTTGTAAGTTTTAGCCCATTATTTGGAGCACTCACCTAGAATGTGGGAGATCCAGGTTCAATTCCCCCCCTCTGAGGGGAGAAAGGATTTGAACAAGGGTCACTCCCTCTCAGGAGGCTGCTCTACCATTAGGCTAGGGAATATTCTGTGGTGGGGGTTCCCTTAATCTTTCCTGTTACAGCTGTTCCACTGTGGATAAATAATGAAAGAGTAGATGAAGCAGAGGACTGGACCCTGGGTATCCCCGCTTCCCAGTGGATGCCCTAACCATGAGGCTATAGAGTCACTTGTTCCTGTGATTTTCTAGGTGCCTAAGAGTTTGGCATTGTGATGTTCAGGATTGTAATGGCAAAGTCCTTCTGTGGATCTAGGCATTAGCCCCCAGTGTTTTTCTATATCCTGGAGCAATACCCACCACCAATTTAATAATCCACAGACAAATACATCATTGCTTTGAATATGGAAAGTCAAAGCTGTCTGATAAGAATGTCTGGAAAGAAGTTCATTTCAGCAACAACGCTTTAGCCTTTTAAGAGTGATCTACACTGAGGTTTTAGCCAGTGGTGTAACTGCACTACCGCAAGTCATGGTTTACAGCAGTGCCCGGCATCATTTTACATCCTCTCTTTACTGGTTGTAGCTGTGGTAAGAAGTAAACCCCTGCATACCCCAGCAATTATTCCAAACTCCTTTCTTAAAAGGGACATCAGTATTCCCCTACCCTCCCCTCCACTTCATAACCATATCAACATAAGTCATTTAGGGAAGGATTACATACCTGAAGTAGGAGACATAGTAGAAAAATGACTAATACACTGCAAATAATACTTTCCAGAAAATCCATATAAAGCATTGTAGCCCGGTAAGAGGGTTTTTCCAATTAAGCTTTGTGATCAGAGTTGCCTGATGTTAGTAAAGAATCCAGAGGCAAATAAAAGACAAGAGGTTAGTTCAGTTACACAAATAGGAGACTTAAGAATGTACTGCAAAACTGGAGACCAGAACAGTCATCACAGAACTCCAATCACAAAACTCTGTCTAGTCTCTTATATTGCTATTGCTCCTATCACCATGCTATCCACACACTCTGCTAAATTAAATATATTCCAGGGAATGTAACTGTTCTCTCTCATCCACTAAGGTATTGATTGGCAACACACAGCCAATGAAATGTAAGGTAGGAGCATTACATCAGAACACCCTGTGTGATCAATCAGTAATTCTGGTGGCAGGATATTGTTGTCTAGCCATTTCAGAGAATCTAACATACAGTGCTTGGGTAGTTTCCTTTGTATCCATGGGTAGGATAGACTATTATGGTTGACATTTTAGACACAATCCAGGAAATTCAGATTTCTTTCCTGCACAGCAGTAATAGTTCAGCCACACTGGATATATATACCAAATACATGGTTTTGCCACTGTGTGAGATTCTTCTCCTTTGCATTTTTTGCCACTTGGACCAACGTTTCTGTATCACTCTGCTTCGCTGACTATTCTAATTTCAAGTCTTGGCTGGAGACCTCTTTTGTCCCTTACTTTATACACCTCTACCCCGATATAACGTGATCCGATATAACACGAATTCGGATATAATGCGGTAAAGCAGTGCTCCGGGGGGGCGGGGCTGCACACTCCGGTGGATCAAAGCAAGTTCGATATAACGCGGTTTCACCTATAATGCGGTATGATTTTTTGGCTCCCGAGGACAGCGTTATATTGAGGTAGAGGTGTACCTCTTAAGTTTTTTCTCCCTCTGAAACATGGTGAAGTATTTGGGACAGAGTTTATATGGAAGCTGTCATATAATATAAGGTTGTATTGTGTTTCTGTTTAAAAACCCCACCACCACTGCATAGTATTTCTGCAGAATCCTAGACATTGGTGGTGATTTGCAGATTAAAGTAAAAGTATGTTCCCTGCCCCCAAGAGGTTTACAATCCAGGTTAAATATAGCACAGAATGGGGATAATAGGCAAGGGTAAAGGGAATGATGGAGGGATTGGCTGGAGGACAGTAGGGTGGGGTGGCATGGGATCAGGGAGGGTGATGGCATCCAGATAGGTGCCCAGACAGTCTTAGGAGACCAGGGAGTGACTAGGGAGACCAGGGCATGAACCTAGGAATAGAGAGAAGATTTAGAGGAGTTGCCAGCAGGTAGTGAAGAGTCTTCATTGTGGGGAGGATTTGAAGCCAATGAAGGGATTCATGGTGTGTGTTTGGCATAAGAAGTTTGAATCACAGTTGAGGTAAATTAGATATGTTAAAGTGTTTTGGTTTGAATAGTTCTAGTTTAGAAAGTCCATTATTGTAGCAGAATTAATACACTAATAAAACTGCTCACTGCAACACAGTTTACAGTAGCTGTCAGCATCAAATGTTTTCTAGGCACTACATATGCTGCCTAGCAACCCTGCTAGGATAATCTTGCTGCACATATCAGTGTACTGTGCACATACATAAGAGAGTTTGCTGTAGGATTTTCCCCTGCCCATTGCTAATTAATGGTGGGATATCTTTCTTACACTAGTTAGTGTCCTGTAGTGCACACTCTACAGGATAAATTCACAAGATTTCAAATAGCACCCGATTCCATTTTTCCTCCTTAAAAACTCAAGTAATGTGTAGTTCAACAAGATCTCAATTCTGGAAATCTCAATTCTTACAGCTGCTTCTCTAAGAAGTATTTGGACTTTTTACTCTTCTCTCCAGCTGCATTTTCAGGACTCCAAAACTGGCCAGCATATGGTTGAGAGATTCATTTATGTAAGTGATCAAGTGCTTTTATATATTGAATTTTTTATCTTTTAAATATAACCAAAAAGGTTCTGTCCAATTGCAGTTTATTTGCTACCTGACATTTGTCATCAGTTTGAATACATATAACTCTGTATTCCATTTCAGAATGAGCTGATCTTGTAGGCCTTGTCTACAATAACTTTTCTTTAAGTTTCCCACAATTACACTAATGCTGGGCACTGCTTTCCTTGCAATGGTGGGAGTATAATCAGGACCATCCGTAAGGGGGTGCAGAGCCTGGGGCAAATCAGCCTGTTTGGGGGGCCCCCCTTAACATTTTTTATACAAGTGAAATCTGGTTACAGTGAACTTCAAGGGCAGCTGCTGGCCACAGGTTAAATATTGATAGCACCCAGCTGTATAATTATAATGTTGTTGTTATATTGTAGTTCTTTTTTATAATTATAATGAAGTTCATATAATTAAAAAAAAACCTCACCGGTCACCATCAGTGTCGCACCGCTTACATTCTGAAATCCATCTTCCTGGACTTCCTTGCAGCAAACTCACTTTCCAGGTGCATATGGTCTCGCTACCTTCAGTGGATTTTTTTAAAAATGTAAAAAGAACAGGAGTACTTGTGGCACCTTAGAGACTAACAAATTTATTTGAGCATAAGCTTTCGTGGGCTACAGCCCACTTCTTCGGATGCATAGAATGGAACATACAGTAAGAAGATATTTATACATACAGAGAACATGAGAAGGTGGAAGTAGCCATACCAACTGTAAGAGGCTAATTAATTAAGAGAAGCTATTAACAGCAGGGGAGAAAAACTTTTGAAGTGATAATCATGATGGCCCATTTCGGACAGTTGACACGAAAGTGTGAGGCTGCTTCAACATGGGGAAATAGATTCAATTAGTGTAATGACCGAGCCATTCCCAGTCTCTGTTCAAACCTAAGTTGATTGTATCTAGTTTGCATATCAATTCAAGTTCAGCAGCTTCTCGTTGGAGTCTGTTTTTGAAGCTTTTTTGTTGCAAAATTGCCACCTTAACGTCTGTCACTGAGTGATTAGGGAGGTTGAAGTGTTCTCCTACTGGTTTTTGAATGTTATGATTCCTGATGTCAGATTTGTGTCCGTTTATTCTTTTGCGAAGAGACTGTCCGGTTTGGCCAATGTACATGGCAGAGGGGCATTGCTGGCACATGATGGCATATATCACATTGGTAGATGTGCAGGTGAACGAGCCCCTGATGGCATGGCTGATATGATTAGGTCCTGTGATGGTGTCACTTGAATAGATATGTGGACAGAGTTGGCAGCGGGGTTTGTTGCAAGGGTAGGTTCCTGGGTTAGTGTTTTTGTTGTATGGTGTGTGGTTGCTGGTGAGTATTTGCTTCAGGTTGGGGGGCTGTCTGTAAGCGAGGACAGGTCTGTCTCCCAAGATCTGTGAGAGTGAGGGATCATCTTTCAGGATAGGTTGTAGATCTTTGATGATGCGCTGGAGAGGTTTTAGTTGGGGGCTAAAGGTGACGGCTAGTGGCGTTCTGTTATTTTCTTTGTTGGGCCTGTCCTGTAGTAGGTGACTTCTGGGTACTCTTCTGGCTCTGTCAATCTGTTTTTTCACTTCAGCAGGTGGGTATTGTAGTTTTAAGAATGCTTGATAGAGCTCTTGTAGGTGTTTGTCTCTGTCTGAGGGATTGGAGCAAATGCGGTTGTATCTTAGAGCTTGGCTGTAGACAATGGATCGTGTGGTGTGTCCTGGATGGAAGCTGGAGGCATGTAGGTAAGTATAGCGGTCAGTAGGTTTCCGGTATAGGGTGGTGTTTATGTGACCATCGCTTATTAGCACAGTAGTGTCTAGGAAATGGACCGCTTGTGTGGACTGGTCTAGGCTGAGGTTGATGGTGGGATGGAAATTGTTGAAATCATGGTGGAATTCCTCAAGGGCTTCTTTTCCATGGGTCCAGATGATGAAGATGTCATCAATGTAGCGCAAGTAGAGTAGGGGCGTTAGGGGACGAGAGCTAAGGAAGCGTTGTTCTAAGTCAGCCATAAAAATGTTGGCATACTGTGGGGCCATGCGGGTACCCATAGCAGTGCCACTGACTTGAAGGTATATATTGTCCCCAAATGTGAAATAGTTGTGGGTAAGGACAAAATCACAAAGTTCAGCCACCAGGTTTGCCGTGGCATTATCGGGGATACTGTTCCTGATAGCTTGTAGTCCATCTTTGTGTGGAATGTTGGTGTAGAGGGCTTCTACATCCATAGTGGCCAGGATGGTGTTTTCTGGAAGATCACCGATAGATTGTAGTTT